>JAQFZN010001109.1:0-18672 GCA_034687075.1 Geophilus carpophagus | reverse complement strand
ACAAAAATTAATAATAATAACAAACAACTTCTCACATTTTGGCTGGTTATACCATGCTAACTTCCCACCCATCTCCAGTTTGATGCCCTATTTGGTTCCCCTCCATGGGACCATCATCAGAAACAGGGCCAGCACCTGCTTGGTATTCATACACTTAATCGCGTTACTGATCATCGCATTACAGATAATTGCACACACATAATCGTACCTAAACTACAGTATCTGAGGCGAGAAGTCAAAATTGTTGCCATTTTGGTCAGTAAAAGAGGTGCAATGACCAAAAAAGGTCCGCTAGAGAAAAAATGCCTCCATTCTGAAAGTGTCCTAGATGTTTGGATCATGATCAGAAACTCATTCTTAGTTAAAATGCTATAAAGAGCCAAAAATTTAGGAAATAAAATGTATTAGGAATATTCAGATAATAACCAAATGGTTTATTTTCCATCCTGCAGAGAATGTTGAACAAGTAAAACCAGAAAACAAAGAAGCTGCAGTTGAGGAAGAACAACCCAAACAACCTGAAGAGCCCAAACAACCTGAACCAGAACAACCAAAAGAAGCAGAAGCACAACCAGAAGCTGAAAAACCAAAACAACCAAAACAACCAGAAGCAGAAAAACCTAAAGAACCAGAACAACCACTTCAGCCCGAACCAGCAAAAGAAGAAGCACCAAAAGCTGAAGCCAAGGAATTGGCTGTTGAGGATAAGAAGGAAGAAGCTGAACAAAAACCTAAACCAGTAGTTATTGAGGAAAGACTGGCAGAAGAACAACCAAAACCAGTAGAAGAAGAAAAGGCCACTGAGAAACCAGCAGAAAAGGTAATAAATTTTTTATAACAGTTCCTGAATAATTTGAGTGTGAATAGGATATGTGATTGGATTGTTTTTGAAAAATTTGTAAAAGTTGATAAGTTTGATAGTTCAGGTTGATCAATCCAGTAGGTCAGCCATAGCTTCCTGAACTGCTTATATTTGCAAAGCATTGTTGGTCACTCAATACCAGAACTTGTTTTACCATAAAATGATAAAATTTACCAGTTAATAATTCTTATTGATAAAATTTAAAATGACTGACAAAACAAGACCAACATGGCTGACTTGGCAAATTGTCTTTTGACACTGCAGAAGACTAATGATTAAGAATTTTAAGAGTGATTGAAACACCTGGTTAGTGGCCCCCAAAATACACTAGATGGCACTGACATCTTCCCATGTTATATTATGGGAAAACGAATTTCTCACTTTTTTCAGTGAAATATTTGTCAAAATTTTTTTCTTTTTTTCTGTATGTGTGTGAATACATAGTCTTGAGTGCCATGTTGAAATAATTACTTAGAAATGAAAAAAAATTAAGAAACAAAAAGTTAATTGATTAATTTCACCCTTTAATCCTAAAATTATATTACTTCAGGAACCATCTGGAAAATCACATGTTGACAGTACCGAAAAATCCCATGTTGCCGGCCATGTTGACAGCACTGAAAACCCATCATCTGCAGCCCCACAATTACAAGTTGAAGAGAAAACAGCCCAGCCAGAAGCACCTGCCCAACCAGAACCAGCCAGAGAGGAGGAACCAGCAGTAGTACAACCTGAACCAGAACAACCCAAGGAACAACAACCATCATCCCCAGCAGTCTCTGAACAACCATCATCTGTAGCCCCAGCAAGCCAGTAAGAAGTCAGTTGGATCCCTAATTTGTACTCAACCGGCCAGTTCGGACCAGCCTTATTCCCCAGCCCTGATTGAATTACGAAAAAAAATCCAAAAAAATGGTGTTAATTTAAAATCTAAATTATTATTATTCTTTGTTTTTAATCTTTTAAGGGAATTTTTAGTTCATGAAGGAAAAAAAATGCAATGATTGATTCATTTCCACTTCCGTTTCCCATATAAATTTGCTCCACCCTTTTTAAAATGTATACAAATTTCATTTTTAATTTACCATACCTTAATCTTGCCCACGACACGAGTTCAGCAGAGTTTCACAATTTTGTATATGTTGATGTGCTTATGGTCTGCAAAAAAAATTGTTTTTAGAATTATTGTTTTACGGTTACATTTGTTGGATAAACAAATATCATCATTTGTAGTAGTTTTGTTTTGTTTTTTGTGTAACATCCTTTGTCGAATAAATAAGTTCTCGTTTTTTTTATATATCTTTGTTGTTGTCAATCTTTCGGTTAAAAATGCATTTGAAATTCGGCAGGATAATACAACAGCCAATCAGCGAAGAGGATTCATTGCTGCTATACCAACGCCTTCTATACAAATAGGTTTGTACGTGGCAAACTTTTTAGTAATATTTACTTCTTTAAATTGTATGGTAACTAATATTTATGTTTATTTCATTAAATACTATTATATTCACATTTAAATGCATAAATTTTGTTACTTAATTTAAATTAATTTTAAATTACATTTATATTTTCAAAGAACAGGCCTTTTAAAGATATGCTGGGTATGTCGGGCTTAGTTCAGTGCGAGTTACTATTATGGAGTTACTAAGATGAAAAAAGACTGACAGAAACGGATTGATAACTTAAATTTAAATGGAATTGTCTGAAACAGCTTCGCAAAATAAAATTGAAGAAATTCGTGCACATATACGTCAGGAAACAAACGGTTTGTTAATCCCAGTTTATGTTGACTTACGAAGCGCACGAAATCGACCGGTTCTGGTCTCGTGTTTTATTCCCATTTGATTGATATATAATTTATTTTTAAAATAGAACGGCGAAAGAAAAGGATACACGATTTACTTACGATTAAAAGAAAATGGACAGTGGAAGATGATAGTAAAGTGGAAATCAGTCAAGAGCAGGTAAGACATACCAAACTAAATAGATATCGAATCTATCGATATCGATATTCAGAATCGAGTGAGGTAATTACGCAATATTGAAAAACATCGAATTCGATTTAAACAAAAAATGTTGAATTGTTCGATATCGATACTTGTAATCGATTTTCATCTGATATTATTTACTTTCGATTTTCCAGGTTTTGAATTTTACAAATCAACTGAAAAAGCATAAAAGAATCGAAATTTTGAAATATTTAAGCGATGCATTTTCTTTTGGAGAAAAAAATATTACTGCATTTTTAAGGTGATAAAATAAAATAATAAAAAAAATTAATATTTAAAAAAATTAATGTAATTTTGATTTCTAGCGTTGATGGTGCATTGTATTCTCTGATAGGATGTTTAATAGGAAAAGATGTGGACTTAAAATTGGCATCAGTTGTTTGCTTGATTAATCTTGGTACTGGGAGTCATAAAACAACAAGTTTATGTATCAAGGCTGCAGCTGCGTATTTATTAGCATATTTAGGAAATGGAAATTATGAATTACAAGTACAATATAATATGCAATTAGTTTTTGTGCATAAATTTTAAATTTTTGCACTTATTTTAGGAATTATGTTTTTGGGCCTTAGGTAACTTTGCAGCTGATTGTGAAAACTGCTCTCGAATTCTCAATAAACAAGGATTTATACCTGCAGTTTTAAGATTATTAAATGTAATGAATAAGGAAAGTATTCGGGTGATAAAAAGTGAAAATATTTAAATTTTTGTTTATTTTAGTCACCTAATGAGAAAGTTGAATACTCAGCTTACTTTGCTTTGGCTTGTTATACACACACGAGAAGAAATCAAAT
The DNA here is from genome assembly GCA_034687075.1 of Geophilus carpophagus. NCBI lineage: Eukaryota > Metazoa > Arthropoda > Chilopoda > Geophilomorpha > Geophilidae > Geophilus > Geophilus carpophagus. The sequence continues at coordinate 15,007 of JAQFZN010001109.1, read as the reverse complement.
TGAGTAATAATTTTTTGCTTTTTTAAATTTAATTTGGAATTTAATAATTCAGATTAAATTGTTATTTAAATTGAAAAATTCTTTTCTCATTAATTACAGTGAACATTTGCTGAATCATGAAACGCTTTCATTAATTTCACATCCATTGATTTCCACAAGGAGTAATTCAACTATGTCAGAATGTGCATCAATTATCTTTCACTTAACTTGCAGGTAGAAAAAAATACCAAAATTAAAATTTTCTTGTTATATTAAAAGTAATTTAATTTTATATTTCAGTGGCAAAAATGATCTCAATCTCATGTCAGCAGGAATCATGGATAAAATTTCATTTCAATTAGCAAATTGCTTGCAAAATCAACCTGATGCAATAACGGTAACCAAAATATTTTAAACTGTCCGCACAGCGAATAAGGGCAGTGACATATTTATTTCTATTTTGCTGTTTTTGTTATTTATGTTGTTTATGATTTTTTTGAAATATTCAAATTCTGGCTTTAATACCATATTAACATCCTCTCCTAGCTTTAAGCTGAAGGCCTGTAATATTTTAATTTGTTACAGTATTTTCAAAATACTGTTAATCTCTTTAAATACCAAAATATCGATTTTACAAGCCCCATTTAAAGCATAAATTTGCTAATTCAAATCTATCCAAAGTGAAAATTATCTAAAACTAATTAAAAAATCAGCCAATTATACTAGGCATAATTTTCAATTAACTGATTTAAATTTCCGTTATTAGAGTTTGCACAAGGCATTTTTCCATTGTACTTAAGATTTTAAAGTCGAGTTATAGTTGTATAACTGGACTTTAAAAGCTATAACTATAAGAAACTTACACTAAATTAAAAAATAGCAGAACTAAACACACATTTTACCGCTATTGACATCATGCCTAATAATGCAAATGGGGCTGATATTGGTTCCTGTCTTCGTAATTTTAGTAAGCTAGTAAGTCAATTCACTAACAATTTTTTGAAAACTAATGTAGTTGTGAATTAAAAATTGAGATTGTTAGGTATAACCTTAGTATATCGTCCTCTGTTTAGGCATTTGTCATCTGTCTAGGCAATGCTTATACTCAAGTCATGCGACTTTTAATTGTGATTTTTCCATTACACTATTTTTAACTTAAAATAGATCATAACTATAACGGAAAAATGCCTTGCACAAACTGACTATTTAGTTTTACTTTTATTTTCAGGTTATTACACCATTACTACGATCCTTAGCTAATTTATGTTCTGGAGACGTCAATATAATCAATTACTGCTTATCTAAACCAGAGATACCCATAATTGTCCAGTCTCTGCTTCAGTCTAGATACAGTCATATTATCAAAGAAAGTCTTTGGTTACTTTCTAACATTCTAAGTTGCAATGAAGGAATCGTTATAATTCAAGATTTATCACTTTTGCAAAGAGTTGCAGACTTAAGTGAAAATATTGGACCAATAAGTTTACAAGCTCTTATTTGTCTTTGCAACATTGCTGCTATCTCTAAGCAAAACTGTCAAGTCTTGATCAGTGCAATGTCAATTTTGACTAAAATTCAAAGACTTTTACAGAGACCGGATGTTGATACCATAAAGTCATGTCTAACTTTAATGGCTCTTTTAATAGAAAGCTGCAGTTTATCAAAGGTAATTGCATATTACAGTATTGTGAAAATATTAATTTGTGTTTTCATTTCAGGTTGAAATGTGTTCATTATGTAATAATTGTTTAATTCTAATCAATTTATTAAAATGCCATGAAAATGAAGATATTAGAAAATTCTGTAACATTATAATAGAAAAATTAAATTAAATTAATTAATTAAAATGAAAATTATTTTCAATCACTTCTCAAGTCATTTATTCATCATATATGGCAACAATCCACAAATAAAATTAAAACTGCAAAATTAAAAATGCAATTTTAAATATATACCACAAGTATTTGCAACATTTGATAAAATGTCCAGCATTTTGGACTTTGTTTTTCAGGAAAATAAACAAAAAGAAAAAATGACAAATATAAAAACACTTTAAACTTAAGTTTTAAAATTAGAAAACCCATCATAAACAACCAAATTAATTAACTCAACTTTCATCATTCAAAATGCTACTTATTTATATTTTTTTTCATTTAAATTTTAAAAATATTTAATAATTAAATTAAATTAATTTAATTTTTCAAATTTCTATTCTTCCAGAGAACCAACAAAACTACTGAAAATTAAACTTTCAAAAAATCAAAAATACAAAAATGGTGGTATTTTAAAAAATATCAAATAACCATGCAATTTTTTTATAATAACTCATTTACTGGACTAATATCCAAACATTCACTTTAAAACCTTAAAATAAAATTGAGGGCAGTTTCAATGTTATGGAAGACTTAATGGAAGACTTCACATTAAATGTCTTTCAATAATGTCTTTTAAATACAAATATATATTACTATTAGAAAACTGCATGAGTAATTGACATAATATAATACCATAATAATATAAATAATAATAATTATTACTATAATAATACTTTTTAACAAAAAAGAAAATGAAGGAACACTTTATGAATATAACCAAAAACTAAAAACAAAATTCTTATTATATCACATGACAAGAATCAAAGAAAACAAGTCTCAAACTACCAAATATTTACAGCCATGATGATTCCCACATTACACCAACATATATTGCATCATGCTGCAATAACGAGCATTACAATATTACAAGCCTTGCTTTACCGTATTTCCACAAAATGATTGTAAAAATCAACTTATTTTATCTATTTCAGTTTTCTGTGATAAAATATCGACAGCAGGGGTCAGATTCACTAAACAATCATTAGGTGTTAACGATTTGCTTGTTAATTTACGATTAAAACCAATCATTATTTACAAGCTTATTCACTAAGAATTTTTTTAATGCTATTTTGATGCTGTAACGATCAAACCCAGTTTAGTGAATCTGGCCACTGATTTGTAAATTGGCAGCCAATATTACAAGACAAATTATCTTTTTATTAGGGGTGCATGATAGTGTGATTACAGGAAGTCCTCAACTTATGGACAAGTTTAAATTTTTACATGTCTTTAAATTGAATTTGTATTCAAATCGAAAAAAAGCTTAATTTTAGTGCTTTTCCAATGTTTGATCACTCAAATTTGTACATTTTCAACAATTTCAGTCGATTTACACTTTGTAGCTATGATTATGGTGGTTGTGAATGTAATGTACCATAGTGTTTACAGTAGAACTTCGATTCAACGTCACTATCGGGACCAGGACTGATGGATAATCGAATAAACGATAATAGAAATTTGATATCATTGACTGTTGTTCTTCCCACACTGTAAATCTGATCAGTACTAGTGGCAGTTTCACTTTTCCTTAAACATTTAATAATTTCTAGTTTCTGTACTTTTTTAGGCCTACATTTAAGTGCCACCAATGATTAGTCGACCAATCACTACTTCTGCCATCATAACTACGATGACTGGTAACAGAAACTGACAGTTAATCAAGTGACGATTGATCAAAGTTCTACTGTATATAGATTCAGATCAGTCTAAGTATGGATGTTTGTACATCAGTTGTGGGTACATAAGTTAAGGACTCCCTGTAATCACAATACAATATATTTTCCTGCATATCACTGCAATCAAATGTTGATAAATTATAAAATAAGTCAACTTCTACAATCCCCTATCGATCATTTCCATGACGACAATCTTTTCTTCGATATGATATTTCCCAACGCAGCATTAAATCATGGTAATACGGTATTTTCATTAAGTTATTAAAACGTGTCACTCAATTTCAATGTGAAATAAAAAAAATAGAAAACAAAAGTAAAAAAAGCAAAACTCGAGTCAATCTAAAGGGTGTAATGTGCAAATCCACCGCATTACAACCACCGAATCACTGTCACATAGTATTATAAAGCGCATTTGGGTGTCGCTGTTTAGCCATAAGTTTATCGAGCGGATGACTTTTACCGTGAAATTTACGTACTCGTCTCGTTAATGCATTCAACCCACTACTTCCACTGTTAGTATTAGTAGGCTGAGGAAGTGGTAATTTCGGCGGCAGATGTACAGATTTGGGAACAGAAAATGCAAAACACAACTGTTCCCTAGCGGTCGCATCTTGAGTCAACGAATCTTTCCAAGATGACAGCGGCGTAGTAAATCCAACGGATTTTCTTCGCGTTGAATCTATGGAAATAGGGTTCGAGATGATCTGATCTGATTGCAGATCCGACGATATTGGTACAGCGACTGTTTCATTTTCCGAATAATACCTAGTCCTATTAAAATCTTTAGTTTCAAACTTTCCCACCAGAGATCTCACGCTTTTATCATCAACCGGTGTTCCGGTGAGCGGAAAATCTGCCGATCCGGGCGGCGATCCAACCGGACTAACATTCGGTAAAGGTGGGGTGGTAACCGTACCATCTTTTGCGATACTTTGTACCCCTTCAACGATCACCAGTCGGTCTCTCTTCGGTGGTGATGTGCTAACTTTGGATTCAATTTCTTTCGTTATTCGTTTCACTTTCCCCACACTCGCCAAATCCATTTCCGGTGACGTGTTACGAGTCAACAATTTACTAGTCCTATGTTTCGATTTGGCAGATTTACCGAATCCAATTCGATTTTCTAACACTAATTTTTGCTGATTCACAACCCCGTAATTATCATCAACAACATCCGGTTGACAAACACTTTCACCAAGATCCAATTTCAACCCATATCTACTCATTTCCGGTTGCGAGACAGCGTGAGAAGAACATAATGGATTCCCATTCCGGTTTGCGAACAAAGACGGAAAACTAGCGCAATGCAAAATCGGACTTTGAAGTGATAATCTTCGTCTTTCTTCCGGACTTCGATACGGAGTGGGCGCATGAACCCGCAAATTCGGAAACTTATTCCGGAGAGCAACTTCCGATACCCGCAAACTCTGTGACCGTTGAATCGGACTAGGTAATTCCGCCGGTGCGGTTTCGGTTGGAGTAAAAGAGCCATCGAACGAGTTAGTCCTTTTCAGAGATCCCTCTTCACAGCCCTTTCTCCACCCGCACATTACATTTTCCGTGAATAATCTTGGTTCAGTTCCCGGACTCCCGTAGTTCGAATCAAATGCAGATGGCCGCCTCGTTTGTATCGCTTTTCCGGGCCCAATATGTCTGCAATCGACCGATCCCCATGAACTGTGTCGAGATAAAAGGGTTCCTTGACTGTCTCCGGATCCCCAAGAGCTTTGTCGTGATGGAGATTCGCGTTGGGTTTGTATCCCTATGGCACTATCGCTAGATCCCCAAGAGTTCTGCCGACTCGGACTAATATCGCCAGTTTTTTCTTCGCGTTCGAACACTTTATCAACTTGTGCTGAGAATGGATCTTCTTTTTTCTTATTGGTTGTTGTTGATACGTCATCTTTTGACGATATTTGATGAGCTGTTCCGTTGATCCGTAGTTTCATCGTTAACTGATCCGTAGATTTATCCGATTTTTCTGATATTCCACATTTTTCTTTGTTATTATTATCGTTAACCATTTTGTTGACTGAATCTTGCTGCCAGTTTTCTGATTTAACTAACACCGCTTGATGGCGCGGTGCTGGGGGTTTCATTTGGGCTACTACGGGTCCGATTCCCTCAACAGCTGCTGCGGGGATTATTAAACTAGTATCGGAAATGGTTTCGCCATCATCTACCGGTGATGGTGTGTTTGGTTTTGATCCTGATTCAAATTGATTCGCTAAATTCAGTACTAATCCTCTAACTTCCGGTAAATCTAACTGATCTTTTAACGCTTTTTGATCAACTTGATGAGCTTGAAGTTCCAATTCGTTTATGCGATCTTTAATACTCGAAACCCTCTTAAGTGATGGTATTTGGTTTACGATTTCATCGTCGGTTGTACTATCAGAAAACAACGGATTTCGGCATTCGAAAACCGGCGAATCGTCGCCATCGCCGATGCTGAACATCACCTTATCATTGTTACAAGGTGATGGAAGTTGCTTGTTTCGTTTTTCGTCTGATTTATTCGGCAAATGGAGGACCTTGTTTTGCGATACACAATAGGCTTGACCATTTCGGCCTGGCAGTAACATGTGTTTGTTTCGAGTTTGCATCATCATGCCTGGTAATTTAGTTCCATTTTCGTGTACTGGGTCTTCCGAACAAATCAGATCGTTTCCTGGTGTAAATAAATAAAAAAAAATAGTGTTAATATTTAAATATTTGTAAAATTGTAAAACAAATATTCCACTTCATCAATTAAACACCAAATTTATATATAAAAACATCATTTTTCAAATTCATTCATCAATTACCAGCCATTAAATTAAAAAATTAATCACAAATATATTTTATTGACTTTTATAACGAATATGTCAATACAATACAAAATTATAAAATTATCATTTAAAAATGGCGCTAATTTGGTGTTTAATCACAGAAAACAATATCAATAGTTATTTTTTTTATTTATAAATATAATTAAATATTAAATATTAATTAATTTAAAAAATTAATAAAATTATTTTAAAACTCCTAAACATTGATCCAACCGTTTACCTGATGTGGAATCAGCGAATAACATATTAACAATATTATCCTCAGGAGACCACGACTTCGGTCTGTGACTAGGACTTGGTGAATCAAGATACATTGATAATATTTGCGGATTTGGTTCAGGAATTCCCATCGGTGTTTTATGATCTGTTTCGCTTATTCCTAATTCCTGTTGAGGACTTTTCAGATTCGTTTCAGATTTTGATCTCCATAGTTGATTATGTCGTTGTTTACTAGCATCTAAAATTCCTTGATAAGTTTCTAATTGTTTCATAAACCCCGTGTTGGGTTTAACACATGTACGCTTTGTCTTGATAAATTCAAGAGCACGAGACATGCTCCAATCGTAGGCTTTCATTGCATAGGCAATAACGACTGATGCTGATCTACTCACACCCATTTTACAATGGACTAATACTTTAGAACCACTTTTTCTACAAAAAACAAATAATTTATCAAATTTTATTTAATAAATATCAAAATTTAGAAAAACTAATTTCTTACTTGGCATTGGCAATGAATTTGTACGTTTTATCCCAATGACGTAATAACTCGGTTCCTTCTTCGTCATAAACTCGTATGTTGAGGTAATCGAACATTCCTGGATAAAAATTATCTATTTCTCGTGTTACATTTAGAATATGTCCAACTCTGTAAAAAGTAATTAGAATTAATCTAGATAAATTACAAACAAATGACGATATTGAGTAATATTTCAATATTTATACCCATGTCGTTGTAATTCTTCCAAATTCGACGCATTCCACTCTGAACCCAAATATAAATAATCAAAAATTTCAGTAGCAGCATCCATTTGTCCGAGAATTACTATCATTTCTTGGTCAATAAAACTTTTATACTCATTTAAATCCATGTTCATATCTTCCTCTAATTTACAACGTATCTACGCCAAAAACAAATTAAAAAATATCAATAAATAAAATAATTTACAATTTATTTACATTACTTACATATTTACTAGTTACTTCGTCCAAATCCACAGACATCATAATTTCTTTTAATTTCCCTCTAATATAGGACTCTGTAGCATCACGTTCACTTGACCTAGTTGCACAACAAAGAAAATAAAATTTAAATATTTATATAAAAAATAAATAAATAATACATCTATTTGTAAATAAATTATACCGTGAACGTAATGAATCAGGAGATGGCGGTCTTCGCGACTCCAAATTATCCATTGCATGCCTGAAACGATTAGAAAAACACATTACAAATTCTTATAGTATTAAAAAAAAAAGTAATAATGTTTATGGAAATCGATTTTTCACCATCTTCACAACTAATCCTTATAACACATTGATTTTTAATAGAAAATAGGAAAAATTGATCAAAATTATCAATTTATTCATTTCCTGTGAATTAAAATTTTCACATTAATTTAGAAATTTATTTCATTCAAAGTTTATCTAGTGATAAACAAAAATCTATTCCCATCCTGTTTTTCTATATAAAAAATTCAATAGAAACTGCTACCAAGGCCAATAACAAGGGCGGTGAATAGGAAGCTAACCTTGAAATTAAAAAGATTAGACAAAATTAAAAATTCATTATATTACAATTAGTTGAATCAAATAAAAAATTTATCCATTATAATATATAAAATAATGCATTAAAACGAGTTTTATTTAGCTAATTCAAACGATTTAAGCAGTAAAATAAGATTAATTTTACCATTTTTATTGTTTTAATTTTATTCTATTCTTTTGTTGCAGATAAAATTGTACATAAAAGGTGAGGCAAACTGCTAAATTACAGTTTAGCTGTTAAAATTAGCAGTTTCAACTCTTCAAGGTATTTGTGCCTTGTTCATAGCTCCTGAGTAGTAATAATATTTTTTTTTCAGAAAGTTATATAAACTGCAACTGTAAAAACAGTAAAAATTGTCAAAAGGTGAAATGCTTATTGCTTAAATTCAGATCACACATATGAACTTAATTTTTTTTCGAAAAATAAAAAATGAACTTAATTTGTTCATTTTAATTAAAATTAAAATTCACATCATTTATTCCCGAATGTGGTATTAAATATTTTAAAAAAATTTAAAGAAAAAGTAGTTTAAATTTTTTAATTTCTTTTCCCTTTAATTATCATAAATAATTTTTAAAAATTACTTAAGAATTAATTATTTTTAATGTTTTACAAAATGTTTTCTTTCCAATATCACTATTATTATTTACCATTCATTAAGACATGATCTATCCGAATGTATCTTTTTTTCATAATACTCAATCCATGAATGTGTCAATCCTCCCATAAAATAATTGTTTTCTCGAGCCTTTGAGCTAGCTTTATGAAGAGTTTGCAAAGCAGACCTGGAAAAATATTAAACAAAATTAAGTAAAGGTGAATATACCATTTATTCTACGATATTTTTTTAAGTATCTATAAACATATATTTTAATGTTGACCTAAAAGGCAATAAAGTTTAAACAGTTTTGACCTACAGTTAAGAGCAAACCTGACGTAATTTTTTTTAAAATTGAAAAAATATTAACAAAACCAACATTAAATTTACATAATATTATTTTTATGTAAATTTCAATCGAAATTAAATAAATGTAATTTAAATTGTTGTAATCCAGTCTTTTATTCTGTGTATATGTGAAGTAATGATCTCGAGTGCTGCATGGAGATGATTTAAAATAATTAATTTTGCAATGAGAAAAAAATATTTACTAATTGCAATTTTAGTACAAATTTTAAAGCATGATTTTTTCACTATGTTCTATTGCATAATGCAGCAACAGTTTGCTATAAACATGTTTTGTAAACACTACCAGAGTAATTATAATTATCATTACCATCTCAAAACATTTCAGAACATATATTTTTTTTAAATTTTTAAATTTAAAAATTTTTATATATTGATCAATTAAATTCAATCCTATTCAAGTTCAACTTCTTTTTATTTTCAATTACCATGTCTTTCCCACACCATTCAGATCATTCAACTCAAATTCAAATAAAGAAGAAAAGTAATAAAATTTTAAACAGAAAAAAAAATAATAAAAATAATTCCTTCTTTTAAATTCACAGTATTATTATATACACCTAAATTAAAATGTAGAGCAGCTAATTTAGCTATTTTATCAAACAAAACAGCAGTAGGAATGAGAAAAACCTGCATTGCTGCATTCCAAGCATCTGTACAAAAATATAGAGGGCTTTTGTTAATTTTTTTGTCTATGAATCTTCAGAAGGTCAGTCCCGCTTAAATCCAAGGTCTACATCTTATTTTCCCCTTTTTATCATCTTTATCTGACTTAAATATTAAAACAAAATTTATTAGCCAAACAAACAACAAATTACTTTATTTTTTACATTATTTTTGCATTAAAAAAAGTTAAATTTTTAAAAAGTTACTATTAAATTGATATGAAAATAATACTTCATCTATTATATAAAAAATACATAATAAACTGTAATCTTAATTGATAAAGATCATGTTTTGTATAAAAAAATTATAAAAAATAAAAATAAAAATAAACCGAAAAAAATAGCATTTAATTAGTTAAGTTGCCATATTGGGAAGAGATGGAAAGGTGGATGATCGTAAATGGAATGTTTACAGGAGAAAAAACATGAATAGCAATAAATAAAGTATAAAAAAACGGTTTGTTTTAATGTGAGAAAATGTTAATATATGGGAAAATGTTTGTAGTTCAAGTAAAAAAGTAATTAATGTAATATAATATGAGTTTTAAGTAAAAAAATAATAAAAAGATGATTTTATAAGATTAAAAAAAGAGAAATTTAAGAAAAAATCTATTATGATATAAAAATTTGATCCTTTTGAATTGTTTGTGTCATCTAACTGATTTCAAAATGGCGGATTTGGTACAAAATAACCAACATTTTGAAATCTAATTAAAAAATTCCTTTTCTAAATATTTTTAATAAAATATATAAAACCTCATTTTCCAATCTCTTCAAACTTATTAATTTCCCTCTAAACCCAATAAACAAAAAAAACATCCCAGTAAACATCAATGTCAAACAAGACAACATTTAATCTTAGTTTCCATGACCTGAATTAAAAAACGCTTAATAAATTTTTAAATTCATTTCTTTATTTCATCACAACAAAAATGTAGATTTAATAATTTCCCAAATCCAATCCACATTTTTTCACGATTTTACTCAATTTAAATACCACCTCAACTCGTTGAGAAACCCATGTTTAAAGCAGACAATCGAGTTACTCAAGTTCACAAGAACAAAATCGTGTTCCAACACTAACTCTTTGCACACATCCGGGAATCTAGCTTACAAAATTATTCATCTACAACTCTCATTACGTCATTTTGACGTCAGAAGGCAACAGCCCCCACCTACGCAACATATTTCTTGATTTATAATCGAGGTAAACGACCCCCATATGTGGTTATCGACAGCCTATGAGGGCAGCCCTGTTGTCTCGACCATCTTTTGTCTTTGTTTATTCAATGTTATTTATTCTTTCCTGTTTTCTTTTTAAATATTTCAAAAAAAAAATTAAAAAAATTAAAAAAAAATCGTACAAGGTTTTTACTTTTAAGTCGATGTGTTAAATAGGTTAATATATAAAAAAGGTGTAAAAGTAGATAAATTATCACGGTAAAAGCTTTTAGTTTGTATCTTGTCTCACGTTTTCTATGTTAACTTATGGGCTTTAAGTTTAATGATCACTTTTTAATGTACAGTAAAATTTGACCTAAAAATTATTTCCTTAACTGTTTAGGTATTACGAATTTAAGGGTCAATTTATTTGTTTATCTTCTTGTTTATTACCAATAAAATGTTGATTATTAGTAATAATCTTTTGGCTTTTACATGTTCAATGGCGTTCAATGTCTAAAAACAAAAGATTTACTTGTTTATCTCAACAGAAAATTACATGAAAAAGTCATCAAAAACAAGATAAAACATTTTTTAAAGTGTTCTTACTGTAAATTTTTGTTTTTTTTGACATTAAACTTAGCAATTAAATCAATAACATTTACTATTGACTTCTTCAAGTACTTAAATCTTTAAATCAGCCATATGAGTCAAAAATGACCTGGACTGTCAATGATGTCATAAAGAAGCCATGACCATAATAGAATGCAATGTCAACATTTTAACATCACATATATCATGACTAAGCAAAAATAAATAAATGATTAAGTGAATAAAATAATATTCTTACCACATAGCTTGAACTGACACAGGTTTAAATATGTGATATCTTGTGCTTGAAGTAACGCTGAATCCACTAAAAAATATCAAATAATAATTAATAATTAAAAAAATTTATAATAAAAATAAAAATAACAAAATGCATACCCATCACCATCTAACGTAATTTGTGTGTCCACCCATACAGGTAATACTAAACCAATCGATGCTTTATCGTTACAATCAATACCAAGAAGACAACTTTCTTCACCGTTGCGTCCAGTGTAGGATACAACAACCAAATACCGGGTTCTTGTAATGTGAAGAGACTCCAACTTCACAGCCTAAAAAAGAATTAGAAAAAATTGAATAAATAAAAAGCGAAAAGCGATATTTTTTACGCACTACAGTACAAAAAAAATGATTTAAGTAAAAAATTGTGTAAAATATTTATAAAAAAGCGTAAAAAATCTATTTATACTACAACTGTTGTAATTTGGTTTATTTTTTTATTTATAACAAAACTCACCATTAAATTCGATAAAATTTAAAATCAAAATCTAGTTTACTAACGAACTGAATTTTAAAAAAGATTTGTTCTAACGATTTTTCTATACAAGCTCACTTGTATTTCATCACTTAAAATTTGTTATAAAGAATTTATACCGTATAATTAAAATAATTCTAAAAATTTACCATTTTTAATGTGTCTTCTGGTCGCAATAAATAAAACATAGATTGAAGATGCTGCTGAATATCATCTGTAATTAAAAATGAAATTTTTATTAATTTTATTTATTTCATTTGCAGCTATTTCAATTTTTTCATCAAAATTCTCATAAAAAAAATCTCAATTTCTTACATTCCCAACCAAATTTTTTATCAATGTCAAGGTTAAGGGTGTATAAATTCATTTTTTATAAATTTTTTATCAAATTCACTTACCCACCCATATTTTCAACCCACACACTAGAGCCTTTTACCCTAAATGGGGGTAGAGTTCAGAAAAAACCCTCTAGAATATTTATAAGAGAAGGGTGAGTAATGATACAGGAAGAAGGAAAAAACAGATGGAGGGTTATTAAAAAAAAGCAGGAAAGGATATAATTCACCATAATCTAGAAAATTTAATATAAATAAAAAATAAATAGGTTAATGAATTATATATTATAAAATAATTTTGTTTTAAAACCCATCCCCGAACATGTTTTTTGCTGTCTGATGTAATTTTTTATGAAAAAATTTATATACTCATATTAATTTACATAAAAAAGCTAATTATCATGATTCGTTAGAATTTTATGTCTTTTATCAGTAGTTTGATCGATTATATTGTGCTTATTTCAAACTAGTTATCGACCTATGTAAATGCATGTAGGTTTAAAATGGATATTCACGATTCTGATTAAAATCTTTTGTTATTGTAATCATTTTTGTGAAAAATGATCAGAATCAGTGAGTAAGTGAATGGCACCATTTATCAAAATAATAATTTCAAAGTATAATCAAAATTTTAACAATTTACATTCTTAATCGTTTAAAATTTCAATTACACGAAAAAAATAATGAAAAAATAAATATCCTTGATTATCAATACTGAGTTTATTCGACTTGAGAATTTTTTCAACTCAGATAAATATTATTTCCGATATTACCTCTGTTACTATTATTTTTCCTATAGACATGTTGACATTCATTCTGTGGTAAAACCAATGCGGCGCCCTTAACAGCAAAGTAACATTCACTGATACTGAAAATATAAACAAAAAAATTAAAAATTTAATTATTCAAACCAAAACATAAAATAAAACAAAAAAAAATAATTTCAAGTATAAAAAGAATGTTTAAATGCACGAGAAAAAAGCATCATAAAATGTTCATTTTTTTCATTAACTTATACAAAAAAAAAAAGAAAACACAACACTTAAACTGTCTTTACGACATGATTCAAGTGCTGCAACAAAAACAAAAATTGAAAACTGCTACTCAAATAACAAAAAAAATACTTTTTCAATTTTAAAATTTCAATCTAAACAAACCATTTCTATTTACATCATTTTTTCAAAAAATTTACAGCAAAAAAAAAAAATGTAAAAAATTGTAAAAAAAACTAAACATTTCCCATAATAAAAATGTCACTTAAAACCACCCTTAAACCTAATAAAAATCACTAATTCCAAAACCATATACGGCAGAAACAGCTATCATCAAGCTTTAATCTTATAAAATATATCTTAAACCCAACACCACCCAAAAGCACAACATTATCAACTCATAATTAAATTAACCCAAATTATCTAATTTTCTCATTTCCTTACAACAAATGATGTCATATAAAAATAAATTTCAAAACAACTGTAAAAAACAGCAAACAAAACAAGGAAATTGAAATTAAGACAACATTACGTAAAAGCAAACGAAAGTGAATAAACAAGGAAAAATAACAAGATAGGATAATCAAAACAGATAAATATTTTCCCCATTCAATTTCACAAAGAAATGAGGTGAACGAACTTCGCCATCAAAATTACTGTCCGTTGCATGGTGTCGTTTATTCCAGCTATTGATTTCTTGAGAGGAAGTTTAATGACAGTAAATCATTATCCTCCAACAATTTTACCCTCGTTTCAGCTTCAACTTTATTTCCTAGAAATTTAATTCTAATTTTCTAAGGAAATGTTTGACTAAGTTGAATTTCGTTCATTAAATTCGAATATTTTTAACGGTTACCAGGAAGATGATAAATTTAAAATTCGGAAAAAGAAATTAGAATAAATCATTTCTTTCATCTAGTCGTTAAAGTTGGATTAAGTTTTATTATTCCGCTTAGTCAACATGAAAGTTCTTCGCGATGAAAAATTGCGGGTTTAAACACCGCCATTTTTTATTTACTGCGGTATTACTACAGTTTTTATTTTTCGGTGATTAAGCGTATTTTTTTTAGCTTAAAATGATTAATTATTTTAAATAAATCTAAGAAATTGAAATATATTTCTTCTTATCACTGTTGATGTATGATTTTGAATTGTGGACATGAATCTTAGGCAAACAATTCCAAAAATGTAATCTAGTTGATGGAACAGTTTATATCGTCAGATAAGTAATGGTACTTTTAACTTATACACAATTAAATATAGTTATCAACATTTTTAGAAATGTTTACAAATATTTCATTATTGATTTCAAAATTACACAAGCATCACATCCAGTATCAATTAGTAGATCCGAAAATGTCCTTGATTTGATACACACCGATATTTGTGGACCATT
>JAQFZN010001108.1:0-18682 GCA_034687075.1 Geophilus carpophagus | reverse complement strand
TTAAAATATTAGAAATATTAAAATATTAGAAATATTAAAATATTAGAAATATTAAAATATTAGAAATATTAAAATATTAGAAATATTAAAATATAAAAATATTAAAATATTAAAAAAATATTTTTTTACTGTAAAGTTAAAGTTTATTTTATTTCCTGTATTTTATAATGGATACTATATTGTAATTTACAGTGTACATTTGTAAATTTATGTCACGAACTTTTTTCTTATACAGGGTGTTCCATCAAACACCTACCAGGTGAATTATTTTGCAAACATGATAATTTTAAAAAATTTAAATTATCAATTTATGTAAATGACATGTGAGGAATTCAATAAAACAATTTAAAATTATGTGACATTGTTGCATCATTGTTTTGCAACTTGTAACTTTTAAACCAACAATGCTATGCAAAAAATGTCAATTGCAAAGTTGTAGAGCACCATTTGTTTAGTACATTGCCACATTAAAACCTTTTTGTTTGTAGGACTTTTTTTTCTTAGACTTTTTTTTCTTAAAATTTAAAAAAACTAAAAAAATTATTTTCATTATGGGTGATGATTTTTACTTCAAAAAATAATTTAAAAAAAGGATAAATAATTAGGAGGTACAAAAATCATCAAAGCAATGCTCTAATTCTTGGAAATAAACTTATTGGGCCTTTTTTCGTTGATGGAACATTAACTGAAGCTAAGTACTTACAACTTCTTCAAACAGAAGTACTAAATGAATTGAAAAATTTACCATTGGCAGAGTTTGCTAGAATGGTTTTGCTAGAATGCTAGATTTTTGCACCTCTTTATTATTTTTTTCTTTACTTTAAATATTTTTTGAAGTAAAAATCATCATCCATAATGAAAATAAATTTTTTAGTTTTTTTAAATTTTAAGAAAAAAAAAGTCTAAGAAAAAAAAGTCCTACAAACAAAAAGGTTTTAATGTGGCAATGTACTAAACAAATGGTGCTCTACAACTTTGCAATTGACATTTTTTGCTTAGCATTGTTGGTTTAAAAGTTACAAGTTGCAAAACAATGATGCAACAATGTCACATGATTTTAAATTGTTTTATTGAATTCCTCACATGTCATTTACTTAAATTAATAATTTAATTTTTTTTTTAAATTATCACGTTTGCAAAATAATTCACCTGGTAGGTGTTTGGTGGGACACCCTTTATACTTTTTATTCATTCTTTTCAACTTTAATCTCATCCAATGAGATAAAAGATGGAATGTACCAAAGAAATGTGTTTACATGTTAATTTAAAATGTAAACACATTTTTTTGAAAATGAAAATTAATAATAAAATTAAAATTTTTAATTTTATCGTTAATTTTTTTTATTAAAAATTAAAAATTATAAATACTCGATTCCTCGAAAATTTTATCTCCAATATTCAAGTACTCCATTACTCGAGAAAATATTCGAGTAATCGAGTACCCGAGTACTCGATTGGAAACCCTACAACTATAGCAGAAATCTTTGGTCTAACAGGAAATAAACACTGCACACACCTACCCATTTGAGTGTTTGGCACCGCCATTTTGAAAATCCCGAAAGTAGCATTTCCACCTGATGACGCAAATAGTGGAAAACAACGTAATTGGCTCAGCTATTCATTAAAATAATGTCATAACTATTGAACACTAAATTATGTTTATAATCATAAATAAATAATTTATAACAGAGAACCCCTCCTTTCGCAAACTCTCCAATACCCAAAGATCATTAATTTTAACCAATGATCTTCGAGTAATCATTTATTTCCATCTACCATTGTGGCTGCCATTGATAACTCTTCCTTCAATCTTCCATTTCCATTAGAATCACCTTCCACAAAATGAACAGAAGTAACTGCGTGAAGAAAATTTGAGCTGATAATCAAAATTTAAAATTAAATTAGATATTTGCAATACAAATTTATTATTTTATGTAATATTATATTATATTATTTATACCCTTGTCCTTTTACTTTCAAACTAGTCGGAATTTTAGTTTGTGCTATAGAAAATGCAAGTGTACCATGCTGAGTTTTAACATTTCCATGAATTACATCCACTTCCTGTATGAAATTTTCTGAATGTAATCTACAAAAAAAAATAAGAGTAATAAATACATCAAATTAATTCAATTAAGAAATTAATTAAATTTACTCGTGTACAGTTACAGTTGCATCTGGCCAGTATTTGGCACCAGACTGAGTTAGATCAACTTCAATATCCTCATCTAATGGATTAATTATTTTTATATCTTGCACATAAATCGAGGGTAAAATGCGATGTGCATAATAACGAATAGATATGTCAATACTAGATCGGCGCTGAAAATAGAATTTTTGTGTAAATAATTGGTTTTTATAAAGATTGATTGATGAAATCACCTTATTAATGCATATAAACTTATGCACGACTCCGGATGTATAATGAGTCACAGTGGCACTTGCTGAATTAGTACCTTCATCAACTTTTACAAAAATTAGTGGATGAAAAGGTACATGCATGGATAAAACTTGATGACTTGAGACAAATAGAGACGGGTCGTTGTCAATTGCAAAACCAATTAAACCATTTCCTTAAAAATTAAAAAAAAAATATATAAATTTATATGAAATTATATAAAAAGTATGTTTTCGAATATTTTTTTAAATGTTACCAATATATGGTAAAAATCCGGTCTTAGTTTCCTCAGTCGCAACAATTTTTTTAATATTTGCATCAAATTTTTTTTCATCAAAATAGAATAAGTTTAAATGGTTATTTAAACATCTGTCTATTGAATCTGAAATTAAGTGACTGAATTGTTATATTTCATTCCATTTTAAGTGAAATTTAACTTTTTGCTACCTGTTGGGAAAGTATTTCTACTGTTTACGGTGTATCTTAAAAACCATGGTCCCAAGTAGAAAAATATAATGAGAAAAATCAATAGCGTAAAGACTGCTTTACGATACCTGGAAAATGTAAAAATATGATAATGAGAATAATGAACTAAATATAATTAATATAAAAATAATAATTAAACTACTTACGAAAATCCATCTGGTCTTTTGCAACGTTTAAGAAATTCCCTCAAATCCATATCTAGAAAATAAACATTAAGAAATTATGTTTGTTACGTATGTTCATGAGTAAATTCACTTGCCTTTATAAACTGTCAATAACTTACTGTTTGTATTTAAGGTGTGAATGCATTTTTTACATAAATCGCGATAATTGTTTATGTTTTAGACTGTGCAATGACTGATTTTAGCACCATATTAACAACATAACAATCCGCCATCACACTACACCTGACTTAATAATCGATAAGAAAAAGAATAACATCTAAAATTTGCGTAACATCAAATTTAATTATTTGTTTCGAAAATGTAAATAAATAAATTTTATTAATTAATAATAATAAGAAAAATTTTAAACAAAAATTAAAAAATATTTTTAAAAAATAAGCGAATATTCAGTAACGGAATAAATTGATAATGAAAGTTTAATATCGATACTTTGTTATATTCGAACGAATATTTTTATTAAAAATAACAATACATAAAAATAGAATACAAAGTATTAAATACAAATATAAAAAAATTCACGAAAATCAAGTGCGGACCTGCTCCCAAAAATTCATCAACTCGATTTTTTACAAGTTTCACATAAATAATCTACACATAAAAATAAACGAAAACAATATTAAAATTTAAAACTGTATTTATTTATTATTAAAAATTTATTTTTAAAAAAAAATCATAATAACAAATCACATAAACTGCGGACCTGCACTCGAATTTCATCACTTCCTTTTTCCATTACCCAACTTCAAAAAATTGGAAGCCGATAATGGTGTCTGTAGAGTCCGCAACGGTTTTCCCTAAATTTAATGTCGATGCCAAACCATTCGAAATGTACGTACCTACCACATCGTACGTTCGCGAACCGTTGAGCAGCGAATCCTCGGACAGCAGCACCTGCGAATTCACAGAAAGCCGTTACCTCGACGTATCGGAAGACGCCAACGACGACGGAGACAACGTTTTTATCATTCCAGACGACGACTTACGCAATCGTATCGTCAAACAAGTAGAATTCTATTTTTCTGACGTGAATCTAACTAAAGATGCATTTCTTCTAAAGCACGTGAAACGAAACAAAGAGGGCAACGTCAGTCTCAAACTCATCTCCTCATTCAAAAAAGTGAAAACACTCACCAAAGATTGGCGCGTCGTCGCCTACAGTTTGAAGTCCTCCGACAAATTAGTCGTCAACGAATCGGGCACCAAAGTCGGCCGAAAAGACCCCTTACCGCCGTACGACGAGACGACACCGTCACGCACCGTGATCGCCATGAATCTGCCCCTCGACCGCCCAACTGTCGAAAACGTGTCCGAATTGTTCTCGAAATGCGGCGACATCGCGCTCACGCGGATCCTTCGTCCCGGGGCGCCCGTGCCGCCCGATATCAAACAGTTCGTGCACAAACATCCGGGTATTGGAACGTGCATTTGTGCCGTGATCGAATTCACGTCGGCCGAAGGCGCGCACAAGGCCGTGGCGGAAATGGGCGGGAAAAACAACGACTGGAGGTCGATGCATGTGGTGGAAATGGTGAAAGGCAAAAAAGCGACCTCTGGGGCCGGCAAGAAGGATTCGCCCGAAAGCGAAGATGGGAAGAAGGATGAAGATAAAAAGAAGAAGCGAAACAAGAAGCGAAGTCCGAAGAACGACTCGGCGAAGGACGATTCGCCGACAGGAGGAAGAAGGAAGGGAGATTCGATGTCGTCGTCGCCGGTTATGGCCGAAGTTGTTGGTGTTTTGGGCGGGAAGCCGATGTTTAAGAGTCCGAATGCGAGTCCGGAGATGATGATGGCGAATGGTGCGAATGGGAGTCCGTGGGTTCATCGACGAAGACTGGCTGCGAAGGAGAATGGTGGGATCGGACGTCGGGTTGACAGTCTGGTTAACGGTCAAATGGGGAATTGTACGAAGACTATGGTTCCCGAAGGCGTGATTCGTCTTCCGAAGGGACCTGATGGCACCAAAGGCTTCCATGGGGGTGCTCGGAGAGCGAGTCCGCCGATTTCTGTTATTGGGTGATGATTTTGTTTAAGTTTTAAATGTTTTTACGAGTTGTTATTTATTTATTATTATTATTATTAATAATATTATTATTAATTATAAAAGAAAAGAATTGAGATTAATTTGTTGTTGCATAGTTTGTAATAATTTTGTATCATTGTTTTTATTTATTATAGTTTAAAAATGGGACTTGATGGTTCCTTGTTGTGATATTTTTCATTTTTATGCCCCATGTTTGGTTGTGATGAGGGTTTTTTTCTATATTGAAAGTTTTGTTATTATTATTATTAATGTTTATTATTATGTTGAAAGTTTTATTTTGTAATTTAATTTGAATTTATGAGATTGTTTTGGTTTTTTTTAATTAATTTAATTTAATGTGAAATTATTTGGATTTGTGTTTTTTTTTGAAAAATACGAGTTTGTTTATTATTTTTATTCTTTTTATTATTATTATGGAAATTTACATGTATACTTGAAGCTGGGTAATATCATTTTTGTGATAATTATATTTGGTATTACCATCAGAGGACTCAACTTACATTTTGGAAACAATTGTATTTGTGCCTCAGCTTGAAGAAAATCCAAAAAAAAAAACATTGTTGTTATAACAGTTTTGAACGTGCTCAATTTATGTGAAATCTTTTTTGTTAATTCAAATTAAATTTTAAAAATAAACGGTTTTTAATTGAATTTAAATTTTGTGTCATTTATTTCAAAAACGAAGAAACTCATTCATTCATTCATTAATTATAAAGTAAAAGCGTAGGATTAATCGGTTTTTATTTTCTAATTTGAGCCGTAGTTTCCATAAAATAAGCGATAAACATTAAATTCTAGGAGTTGCCATTTTATGACGTTATAGCGTTGACTATTACGAATATTAGAATAAAATATTTATAAGTTAATGGGATAAACTTGGGTTTCTCATTAATTTTAAATCTTAATGTGTATAAAAGACAGCCATTTTTATTGTGAAATAAACAAATGCGCCACGAGTTGATGGCATTTCAAACTAAATTAATGTTATGTCGTTTTATTTTCTGTATTAAACGTTGATGATAAATTAAGTGCTGTTGAATATCCAAATCCAAGGAATGAAAGTAAAAGTGAAAATTGATAAATATCGATTTGTTTTCATTGAATTTGTAATTTGAATAAAATGAGAAATTTGATTGAAATTAAATTTTTCATTTGTTTTGTATTTAAATATTATTTAAATGTTATTTGAATTTACGCATTTAAATCAAAAACAATAAGTACAATGACGAGTTGAACTGTACGTCACCGTAATGAATACTAATTAACACACATTCCCCTGGCGTTCATTCAAACAAATCTACCTTAAACATTACCCAAACTCAATCACAACCACTACAGCTTCCAACGAACACAAACCTCAGATCCTAAGATGGTTCAGACAAAAAAACATGCAAGCCAAGTTCTGTGTTTGGAGCTCAAGAAGATTAAAGAAGAGCCTGTCGAAGGTTTTCTAGTTAAATTAGTTAACGACGATAACATGTTTAAATGGGAAGTGGCAATTTTTGGACCTCCAGAGACGATATATGAAGGTGCTTATTTAAAAGCTCGTATGAAGTTTCCAAAGGATTTTCCGTTTTCTCCTCCAAAGTTCCGTTTTATTAGCAAAGTTTGGCATCCGAATGTCCATCCGAATGGTGATTTGTGCATTTCTATTTTGCACTCGCCTGTTAATGACCCTACAAGTGGTGAGCTGTCAGGTGAAAGGTGGAGTGCAACGCAAGGTGTAAGAACTGTGTTGATAAGTGTTATTTCGCTTTTGAATGAGCCGAATGTTAATTCACCTGCAAATGTCGATGCTGCGAAAATGTTTAGACGTTGGATAGAATCGAAAGGAGAAGATAAAGAGTATGAAGATGAAGTGAAAAAGGTAGTTGAAGCGAGTAAATTGGAAGCTGAAAAGGATGGCGTGGTTGTGCCGATAACTGTTGAGGATTATTGTGTGCAAACTCCGAAAAGACCTGCTCAGGTTAATGTTGTTGATTTTGAAGAGGATTATTCGGATTATGAAAGTGATGACGAAGATGAAAGTGAGGATGAAAGTGAACAAGAAGATGAATCTGAGGATGAAAGTGAACAAGGTGAAGAAATTTCTAATTAAATTGATGAATTGTGATTTGTTGTGTAAGGTTTTAAAATTTAGTTTGGTTTTTTAGTCTCTAAATTGATTTTGGTTTAAATGTGAAAGTTTTTTCGAAATTGTTTAGAATAAGTATTTAGATTTGAAATTATTGTAAAAAAAAATGGTGTTTAATAAATAAATAGTGAAAATATGAAATTTGACTATAACTGAAATTATTTTATGTTTGAATTGAATTTAAAGTGAAATATTTAAATTAGTATTTTTTGAAAAATTTAAATAAATTTAAATATTTATTATTTTTATTATTATTAATCTTGTGTCGTTCTATTTTCAGCATTAAACGGTTTCTTGAATTTTCAAGATTTGCACATTCTTTTATTTCGCTTAACTTACAAACTTCTAATCATAAAACATTAGAAAGATTTCTAACAAATCCAATAAAGAACGACTTTATAAATATGTACTAATTTCACTTTTATTTTAATTTATTTAAATCAAAAAGAACATCTTGATGAATACTAATCAACACATTCGAAATATCCTTCCATATTTCCCCTAACGTTAATTCAAATAAACCTTATCCAGAATCAATCACAACCACTACAACTTTCAACATGAACAAAGCTCCAAATTCTAAGACGGTGCAGAGAAAACAGAATGCAAGAAAAGCCATTGCTTTGGAATTGAACACCATTCAACAAAGCTCTGTCGAGGGTTTTCTAGTTAAATTACTCAATGACGATAACATATTCGAATGGGAAGTTGCCATTTTTGGACCTCCAGAAACAATCTACGAAGGTGGCTATTTTAAAGCTCATATGAAGTTTCCAAATAATTATCCCTCCTCGCCTCCAAGGTTTCGATTTGTCACTCGAATTTGGCATCCGAATGTTTTTATAGATGGTGAATTATGTATTTCGATTTTGCCTCGATCCAATCTTACGACTGATAAATGGAATCCAGTGCAAACTGTGACAAGTATATTGATAAGTATTATTTCGCTCTTAACTGATCCAAATGTTTCTTCACCTGCAAATATTTTTGCTTCTAATATGTACAAAAGTTGGAAGGATTCTAATGGAGAAGATAAGGTGTATGAAGGTATTGTGAGGAGTGTTGTGGAGAAAAGTAAGTTGGAAGCAAAAAAAGATGGCGTAGTTGTGCCAACAACTGTTGAAGATTATTGTGTGAAACGTCCAATTGAATCTAATGCCCAAGTTCGTTGAATATCGAAATCCGAGGAATGAAAGTGAAGGTTGAAGTTGATAAATGCCGATTTGTTTTGATTTAATTTGTAATTTGAATAAGATGAGAATTTTGAAAAATTTTCTAGAAATAAATTTGATTTAAATTAAATTTTTGGTTTGGTTTTTAAAATTTTTTATTTGATTTTGAAATTTGTTTTAAAATTCCTAATTATTATAAACAAAAGAAATAAATTCTAAAAATATGATTAACTTAACAAATTATGATTAAAAACTTCTCTGATTTTATTATTTATCCCAAATTCTTTCTCTTAAATAACATTTCTGTAAGTTTGTAAATAACAAACTCATCAACATACATTTGAATTTCATTTGAATTTATTTAAATTAAAAACAACAAATACAATGACGAGTTCAACAGTACGTCACCATGATGAATACTAATGAACACACATCCCCCTGGCGTTCACACAAACAAATCTACCTTAAACATAACCAAACTCAATCACAACCACTACAGCTTCCAACGAACACAAACCTCACGACTCTAAGATGGTTCAGACAAGAAAATACGCAAGCAAAGCTCTTGCTTTGGAGCTCAAGACGATAGAAAAAGACCCTGTCGAAGGTTGTCTAGTGAAATTAGTTAACGACGATAACATGTTTAAATGGGAAGTGGTCATTTTTGGACCTCCAGAGACGATGTATCAAGGAGCTTATTTTAAAGCTCGCATGAAGTTTCCAGATGACTATCCATATTCTCCTCCAAAGTTCCGGTTCACTACCAAACTTTGGCATCCGAATGTTTATAAAGATGGTAGGTTGTGCATTTCTATTTTGCACTCGCCTGTTAATGATCCTATGAGTGGTGAGCTCTCAGGTGAAAGGTGGAATCCGACACAAAGTGTGAGAACTGTGTTACTGAGTGTTGTTTCGTTTTTGAATGAGCCGAATGTCGATTCGCCTGCAAATGTCGATGCTGCAGTGATGTTTAGACGTTGGAAAAAATCGAAAGGAGAAGATAAAGAGTATGAAGATATAGTGAAAAAGGAGGTCGAAGAGAGTAAGTTGGAAGCTGAATTGGACGGTGTAGTTGTGCCGATAACGGTTGAGGATTATTGTATAAAACGTGTAGTTGAAGTTGACGAGCAGGATTGTGATTATGGTTATGATGATTATTATTACGGAAATGAATGTTCGGATGAAAATGATGAAGGATTTTGTAATGAAATTGATGAATTGTGATTTGATATATTTGTTTTAACATTTTTTAGTTTGGTTTTGACGCTGTAAATAATTTGATTTTGATTTAAATGTATTTAGATTTGAAATTATTGTAAATCAAAATGGTTTTTAATAAATAAATAGTGAAAAATATGAAATTATTTTATGTTCTCTAACTCGTTTCTTCCTCCACCAATAAAATCGTGTTTTAATAGGATTAAACGAGATTATGTCATTTTGAGTAGATTAAAATATTTGTGCTAAAAGAGTTTTAGTGAAGGACGTTATTTCTTCTTCCGGTTTGTTGTTGTTATTTCTCCACACGTGGTTTTAGGATGGCTGTGAATCAAAGATGGTATTATACCGAAGAAGAAATAGAGAACACTGTCAGTCGTAAAGATGGTATCGATGCTAATCAGGAATTGATAAACAGGCGATTAGCGGCTAATTTTATTCAAGAAATGGGAATGTGTTTAAGAGCGTAAGTTTATTTAGTTAAAATTAGGAAATTTTCAATTTCTATTCAAATATAATTGAGATTATGAAGTTTATACTCCGTTATTTATGCAAATACGACGTGTAATCCATTTTAAATCGATTTGTCGATTTTTTCTGTTCGACAAAATCTTTTAAACTGTTTTGTTTGTATTTAAGTTAGATTGCTGATTTCGAAATTGTAACATTATTTTGTTATTTTGTAGAAGTCAACTTTGTATCAACACAGCTATTTCTATAACTCATCGATTCTATATGATCTGTTCTTTCGTCAGGTTTCAACCTTACGTAAGTTAATAAAAAATCTATTTTCACTTTGTTATTAATTTGTTTTCATTTTTATTAAAGGATATCGCAAGAAGCGCCTTATTTTTAGCTGCTAAAATAGAAAATCAACCAATTAAACTCGAATATGTCGTTAAAGCTGGTCATATGTGCTTACATGGTACAGGAATTGATAGTAAAGTGAGCATTTGTTTTTACTAACAAACAAAATGAAGTTTTATATATTTGAGATATTAAAATATCATTTTAATTTAAGGATTTTAAGGATGAAGAAGAAAAAACAAAAGCATTTGAAACTGAAATTCTATCAATTTTAGGTAAGGAAATATTTTCGAAGTTTTTTTTTTATAAACAATTGATATTTTTTATTTTGTTTAGGATTTGATTTACTAATTGACCATCCACACACATATGTCCTTAGGTGTTGTGAATTACTAAAAAGTAAAAGAGAAAATGAATTAATCCTTAATACACATTTCTAAATTAATCTTTTTATCTGATTGAATTTAATCAGCTGATAGAACTCTAGCTCACGCAGCTTATGTTTTAGCCACAATGAGGTAGTGAGAATAAGTGAATTTTTATAAGATTTTACATTAATTACAACAAAATTTATTTAAGTCTTCATTTAACCACTCTTGGGCTGCAATATAAGCCTTCAGCAGTTGGTTGTGCTTGTGCCTATTTAGCATGCAAATGGGCAAATTGGAAGGTAAAATTATTTCTGTATTAAATAATGGAAATTATTCATTATTATTTTCAAGATTTCACATTCGGAAGAAAATTTGTTTTTGTTAATTGATGAAACCATTACATCAGAGCTTATACAAGGTTGTGATTATGTGAAACTTATCGAAATCAACAGAAATATGAAATATGTTTACTATTTTTTTAGAGATAGTTATCAAATACATAGAATATCTTGAAAAGCAGTCAATAACGTACAATAAAATGCTGATGCGATCTTTAAATGGAGATAAATCAGTAAAATATTATTTTAAAAAAAAATAAAATTTATTTAATAATATCAATTTTATTTACAGGATAAAAACGTTTGGAAAAAATTACGGAATAATGAATTATCAGTTAATGGCGGTAATAACTGTTTACACATGTGATGTGTAGTAGAACTATAAATTTAATTTGTACAATGTTTAATAACTTATGACATATTCGCCTTTAAGGCGAAAACTATAGAAATTATTATATCATCTCAGAATAAAAATAAAAATATTTCAAAACCTAGCTTGTGTTCTTCCAATCATTCAACACATACTTAATACAATCCGAAACCGTCGCTCGCAAATCCGGATCAAACGACAACATCGGCAGTAAAAAATCAACAAACTTCCTCGCTTCGTTCGCATTCCATTTATAATTCGCAGTCAAAACATCAAAAACATTCCACGCTTTACGATTAGTAAAACGACGAAGCACTCCATCTTCCGTAAAATAAACATGAGACAACTTCCCAGATAACGCAACGTGTTTAGGAATATCCCCCAACAACGCAATAGTATTCGCCAAATGATCGTCATTTTGTGAATAATCCACTCCCGCAGAGGAATCAAACAAACAATTACGAGTTGCTAATTCAAAAGACGTGCAAGCAAGACTCCAAATGTCGGCAGAAGTTGAAAAAGGTGCTTCAAGAAGAAATTCGTGACTTCGATACCGAAACGTCTGAAGTCCTTTCGATCTCGGGTTTTCGACAGAACACGCACTTCCGAGATCAGATATTTTCACCGAAAGTGAACTCTTATTTAGAATATCCCCGCGAATTAGAATATTATGTGGCTTGATATCAGTATGAATTAGTCGGCACTTCGAATGAAGATGATCCAATCCTTTAAGAACCTGTAAAATGATATATTTAACAGTGGTCAACGGAATTCCTTCTCTACCTGCTTTGATGAGAAGGTTGAGTAAATCGTGAGACATGGGTTCTAATACCATGCAAATATGGGTGCTGTCTGCATCACTTATCATGAAATAGTCGAGTAATTTGACAAATTTATTGCTGTCTTTGACTAATTTGAGGTTTCGCAACTCGATTGCAGCTGCTCTTGTGTCAAAAGCGGTACTTTTTACGATTTTGATCGCGACGTTTCGCTTTTTGTGGAGATCTTTGCATCGCCAGACGGTTGCTGAACCGCCCACTCCAAGTTTTTTGGTCACTTGGTATTGGTTGTTGTAGACATCGCCTATTTCTACTGGACAGTAGTCGCCTTTTTTGGGATGGGTGACGTGGGGAGTTTTGTTTATGTCCAGTTCTGTCGAGTGAGTGTGTGAGATTAATAGGCAGTTGATCTCGGTAGATAGGATTTTATTTTTGCGAGATTCTAAGGTTGATATCGACACCTCGGATCGCGATTGGTGGGTTAATAAATCGGAGCGAATTTGAAGCAAACTTGTACTAAATGCGTCACTGCTGCTTTTTTCCAAAGAATTTCCCATTTGAAATTTCAAATTTTGTTCGTTATTTTTCTAAATAATGTTTTTAATTTCTGTTTTCTGTTTGTATAAAATTGAATGACTAATTTTCTTTATATACATTATGTTACAATAGTTTGTAACGTGACGTAACGTCGAAAAAGACGTCCTATTTTGATTTCATTTTACAATTTACTGACTGAGTCAGTTGTCTCCATCTAGCGCCATTTACGTGAAAGTATCTAAAAAGTGTATATAAAATAATAATTATAATTACATAATTTTAAAATAAATGACGAATAATAAATTCCTAAACTGGTTTCGAGTGATTATTCTACTTAACTACTGCCATGATTTTAAAATTGAACTCTAAATGTAAAAAAAAGTCAAGTAATGGTTGAAATGGCCCCTTTTAAGAGCTGTTGCTTGGCCCAAATTCATTGGTCTATAGGAAAGGCCACTGAATTGAGGCCAAATAAGAACACATGCGTCTAGAGCCCCTTTATCTCGAAACAAAGAGAGAGAGAAATCTGAGCTTAGATACATTTTTGGTCCTTTAGATAATAAATATTTATTAAATAAATAAGAATAATTTTTTTAAACTTTTAGCTTGATAAAAAAAGGAAATAAAATTGAAGCAAACATAAATAAAGATTTAATTTCACAGTTGATGAGGGGGCACGCCATTTTTTTTCTTTTCTCCGAATTCGACCTTAGTTCTGCAGGTGGTAATTTTGATTTCGAGCTACAGCTGGTTGACGAATTCTGATTTCGAATACATATTCAAGGATTATAAAATACAACGTCAGTAAATAATATTTGAAAAATATTTCGAATTAATCTACAATTTTTTTCATTTTCCATTTTGCAATGTCATAAAAAATAATTTCTGACCTTTTCCTCCGAACTTCCTTGTATGGTGATGACAGAGACGGTTGGGAAGTGAAATTTTTTCCCACAGAAAATAAATTTCTAGAATTTATCATATTAAAAAAATCCCCTAGAAATTATTCTTTATATCTTTCTGAGCAATAGTGGTATGGAACTTGTCATTTGTTGTCAGTAGATGTCAGCTTTGTTTTATATCTCAGTTGATAGCACCAAAAGTGATACAAAAAACCATTACAACGTCAAAATTAGGTTGCATTTTCCTCCATTTTAACAACATAGGACTGATTTTGGTCGAAATTTAGATGGGAATTAAAGATTATAGTTTTAAATATCGTAGAAAGATGAATAAATATCTTGTACGAATCTTCCATGACTGAAAAAAAAATGAAATTTTTATTTTTAAAATGCATTTTAACTTTATTTCACTTTTAACCCCCTTAAATGATACAGAAATAACGTTACAAGTAATGTTAAAAAACAAAGTAAAATAAAAAAATAATACGAATATATAAAAAAAATAATCTTTACAAACACTGATTAAGAAAAACAAACGAGATACAAAAAATAGAATTAAATCTTAAAAAAGGAAATTGCATTTATCAAGATTTTGCATGAATCTTTGCATTCCATTCCGATCTAACTTGAGTTGCTCGATTACTTCTCACTCGTGCTCTACTTTGAGGAATTTTACTCGCGGTAATTTGTATAGGCACCATGCTCACAGATCGCGAACTCATCTCCGATGACGTATTCGACGATTTCCCGACGAATATTGATGACGAATCGCTACATGTATGCAGTTGTTCGTGAGATTTCAATAGGTACTGTCTGCTTAATTCTTTGGTCGGTTTCGCCGATTGAATTCGTTTCAACAAAGACTAAAAAGAAAATCATCAAAAAATTTAAAATTTTCGAATTTTTAAAATCATCAAAAAATCAAAATACTTTTTTCCAATTAACTTTAAAAATTACCAAATTTTCAGCTTCAATTTTCCTTTGTTGCCGAATTCGATTAATTGCCGAACTCGGTGGTCGTGGCAGTCGTGATTTAATCGCGCCAGTTTTAGTCGCTTGTTGTTGAGTGAGTATTTTCTTAAGCAGCAGATGGTTTTCTCTGTCGATTTTCCTCACTTGTTCATCAGTAAACGACATGTTTTTTTTATTCCCACTTCTCATCGAACCCACTTTCTCTTTATTCGCTAACCCAATATCCTCACTACCGTTACCATTTTCGCGATCTTGTTCCAACTTAAGTATCGCTTGAACGATAACATCCAAATTCATGGGCGATTTCTTGGCAGAATTTTCTTCGTTGAATTTCACCGCAATTTTCTTCCTCGCAATAATACTTTTAGTCAACTGAAGACGGATTGGTGAAGCAGGTAATGGGCTGGCATTTGTCGACGACAATGGAGTGACATCTGTAATTTCATCGTCACTTAAACTCGCGAAGGAATCGTCCTGGTTCCAGGATGATGACGATGACGTTGATGATTCAGTAACGGTTATGTCTAAGCTGTTCTCACTCTCTGTGTCACTTTCAAAAGTATTTTCTGATTCTGAATACATCCATTTGTTGCTGTTTTCTGATTTAATTTCCACCTGTTTGTTGGTTTCGTCCTTCGTTGTCTGATTTTCCAGCAATGGAGTCACACTAGGAATGCTGTCCTTTGTCCGTTTCTGGGTTTGATGATGATCGTCATCTTCGAAAAAATCAAAATCTATATCACCGTCATATTCTTGTACGTGCAGATTGTTTCCCAGGCCTATCTCTCGTGGCATTTTTACTTGAAATGTTAGTGAATTGAAACTACCTGGTCAGAGACATTACAGCTGGCCAGCCAGCTTTGAGCACGGAAGAGAAAAGCATAATCTTCTTTACTAGAAAGATCAAGCACGACCAACTCTATTGTTAGAAATTGATGTTGACTGCTGAAAATAGTGTGGACACTTAATGTGGTGCAGATGTCTAATGTTGCCGTCAGTGGCGCTAGTTGCCTCCTGGTTTATGCTATGTATTATTGTGAGCGATTTATGTTCTTATGTAATTGGTGATTTTATTTTTGCATTAAAAAATCAAAAATTAATGTTTTTTTTTAGTTTTTCTACGTAGTTATCATTTCATATAAAATAAAATTAAATGTTTTATTACTTTTTGCAATTACTTCGTCATTATTTATCACTGTTCACATTAAAAAATTTATATTTTTAATTTTGTATTTTGAACATTGTTTATTCTCAGATGTTGATTTATTTTGTTCTTTTTTCTATAAAAATGATTAAACAATTTAAAATCCAATTGTAAATGCCATAAACTAAGTTAATTCTTGTAAAATTGTAAGAAATATTTTTTAAAATTATATTTTAACTGTAAGTAAACTAAAAATAAATTATCTAGTAAAGAAAAATATATTTATTTCTTTTTCTTCGATAGGTATTTGAAATAGCATAATATTAAATAAATATCTGATAAAATTAAAACATTACAATAGCTCTTAATGAAAAGTAAGAATCACCACCTAGTGACAATTCTGTACTTTACGCCGCCATTTTGTATACCGTTAAATAACATCAAAACTAGATGATATGAATAAACCAGTCTTTCTGCGAGCAACACAGCATACTTTGGAAAAACTAATTCGTATTGTTTCCCGTGATCCTTTACGAATTGACATTCTACGTATTGTGCAAACGAATGTCGTCACGAAGTTTCCACGCAACGATCACGCATTGACGCATCTTCCCAGTTTAAAAAACACATGATTTAATTATTAAATTGTTTACTTTAAGTCAAATTGAGTAAAGTTTTTTTTTTATCTATCACATGTTATTCACCAATATAAAATGTAAACTACATTACCAGAAGTAAATAAACTTGTGACATTTATTGCAGAAATAAAATAAAATGTTTTATTATTTCAAAAAATTCGGATGCATTTTTTTTACTGCGTTTTAGATGTTTCCTATCGATTTAATTACTAAAATAAAAATCGAAGATTAGCTAATGTGTCTCGTATTGATTCTCATCTTTCTATAGTTGTTTATCAAGCTAAAAACATCTGTATAATGTAAAATTGATTAAATGAAATCCATATTGATCACACACATTAATAAAAAGGAGTGAAATGAGAAAATACAAAAAACAGTTAACTTCAATTTTATTTAGTGTAAACTAATATTTATAACCAAACTGTCAATTTAATTTATTATTCGTCCCAAACATCGCCATATTTTCCTTTTTCTGAAAATAAAAAATCAAATCAAATATCAATCAAATAATTTTTAATTTTATCAAATAAATAAATTCATACTTTGACGTGTAGAAACCGGCGCTGGTTCTGAGTCTATAGTTGGTGAGGTTATCGAAGGTGGACTTGGCTTAGGAAGAGAAGGAGGAAGAGCTGGAGAACGTTTCAAGAAATTATTCCGAATTTTATTTTCATGTTCAGCTCTGTTTTTATCTCTCAATTCTTCATAAGTTGTATGTTTTGAAGGAATTGGACTAGGAATTTCTTCTTTAACCGTTGTATCATCTAAATTGAAATATTTTAGTGAGAATTAAATTGAAATTAAATTAAATTAAAATGGAAAAATAAATAAAATCGCACTATCAACACTTGGCCTGAAAGCGTCATCTAATCCTTCATATACAATATTTTTATCCACATCAACACCAATTCGATCTCTAGCGTCAAAATTATATTTTGACTCTTCGGGAAATACGTTTGGTTGATTACGTAAACTGTCCAAGTCAAAATCCAGTCTGGAATAAAAAAGAATTTAATTTTTTTGATTTATTTTTGAATTTTTTGATTTATTTTTGAATTTTTTAAATTTTTTCGAATAAAATTAGATAACTAACCTCTCCGAAATTCCTCTAGACTGTTTTTTCCTTAATGCTTCACCTAAATTGCTATTAGGTAATTGCATTATTTTTTCTACACATTTTTGTTGATAGGAAAACTTTCCGATAATGTATCCTAAAAATCCTGCAGTTAGAACTTTGAGAGTCGATCCCCAGTGAGGGTTTGGGCGCAAGTAACCAGCCTTCACAAGGAAATGAACACCAGTCATTGCAACCGTACTGAACGGAACACCTGAAACAGACATTTTATTTAAATATGTTTAAAAAAATATTTAAAAATACCTACATCGAAAGTAAAAACTCTCACGATTACATTCTCGAAGTACTTTTATTTCTTCGGGTGTTAACCTGATTTTCTTTAAAAAATTACGATGCATTATTGTGTGTTAATGTTAATAATAAAGTTAATTTTTCAATTTACTTGAGGATGATCGGTTGGCTGTTCGTGGGGAATTACATTTGGTGGGTGTTCGGAATTCGCTACCAAGTTCTTTTCGAAAGAAGCCATTTTTCTAGATTTGCTTAATCTCAAAAATTAGCGGACATATTTATGTACGTCATATGTGTACCAATATCCCATAGTGGAATGCACGGATTCTGCGTCACTCGTGTGATCTATGTTATAATAATTTGCAGCGCCAGGTGAGAACTTTGATCAACAGTATTGAGATACAGTAAATAATTTAAACAATACGTTGTAAATTCTAAATGTGATTATTATTAAAGAGTGTGAAACGGTAATTTTATCGATGTCATTGATTGTGAGACGAGAAAGGATTCAACGCAAAGCATCATGGGAATATTGTTAAAGATGGCGGTAGATTTGATTCTGCAGCGCGAGGAAGCGAATTTATAATTTGAAAGCACGATCACAATATTACAAAATAAAATGTCAATTTTAGTTAGAATATAACAATGTTTTTTAATTAACTATTTTTTTGATGTTTGAAAAAAAATTGTCAGCCATCTTGAAATAATATTCATGTTTTATTAATAATTTGCAAATAAAATATAAAATCTAGACTTGCAAGAAAATAGCAGCAGTTTATTACAATAGGCATGAAATATGAATAAATGATACACTTAAAGCATTA
>JAQFZN010001107.1:0-18688 GCA_034687075.1 Geophilus carpophagus | reverse complement strand
AATCTCTTTAAATGATTTTATAACTTACAAAAATTGCGAGTAAATCAATGTACGTCCAAAACATTTTAAAATATTGGCATCCAACTCGACAAAACTAAAAAAATAATAAAGAAATAATTAATTATTGCAATGCCCCGATGCAATATTAATAATGTACTTCTAAAAGTTCTTCAATAATGTAGTAAAGGATAAATATGCAGAACATGATCTCGCATCCAAGTACAAAATAATCGAAGTCATCAATGTAACGTATCAAACGAACCGTTCTTAAACTCCACGTGGGGATCACACCACCAGTTGGTGGCATCTCCATTACCAATCTGTAAACAATTACAATTTTTCAAAAATTAAACTAAATAATATTTGCTTTAAACTTACTTAACGATGCAAAATAGATTGATGTTAGCATTGTAAACAGTGAAATCAAGAAATAGAACTCTAGTTCCTCTGGTTAACCATTCGTTTGCTTTTAAACTTTTTATTATTTCTATATTTGTTTCTGTTGTGTGATTATCCAAATCTTGAACTGCTCCTCCTCCACTGTATGTAGCCAGTTTACCAAAATATATCATGTTTTCTAATTCTTCTCCTGTTTGGTATCGCCAACTACAAAATTAAAATGAATATCAATGATAATATTATTTGATTTTTACTTACGCATCAGGATGAGTTATAGCATTGGTGTTATTTTTTCCAAACGGGAGTTCATCTTCCGAAAGAGATGAATAAACATCGAAACAAACGTTGATTGCATCTTTAAAATCATCAGCTACTTCGCACGAATCGTTTGTCACACGAATTTGTCGCAGTCTCGGATAACCTAAAAGTTTATTTTCGTATAAAAGGTAGTGGTCTTCAGGATTAGTGCTATCAGCCGGTTGTGGAGGAAACAGGTTGGGGACGGCGACTTTTTCCAAATACTAGTAAAGAAAAATTACAATAATTTTTTAAACACTCGTTTTAGTTTCATTTCTATGTAAAACACTTACATTCCAAATATCATCGTGATTAACAATATCTTTATACGTTTTATCATCGAATGGTTGCTCAATAAACATATCAGAAATAACTTTAGTCATATAATACATATCGGAAGTGGTCATTCCAAAAGTTACTGTATGCAAATAAAAATTTAACCTATTTGTTTCCAAGCCAATAACAAATCGATATATATAAACACACATTAAAAAAATCAATGTACAAATGTAAAAACAAAAATCGATCAATGTTTTTCGAACTTACATATACATAAAACACTTATGTATAAAATGTAAACGATTAATTCTCGTAAAGTTGTCTTAATGTACGCTTCTCTGTCCGATGTGCCTGATGTTTGACCAGTTCCCCAAATGGCTGAAAAAGAGTTGAATTAATTTATCAAATTAAATAAATCAAATTCCGATTAATACCAAATAAACAAGAAGATATATGAGAGCAACATCCTCCCGAATCTTCTTTATCTGGTCCAATGTGAATAAATTCAGAATCAGTGCTCTTCGAATGAACATCAACATTCTCTGAAATATTCCAAGCTCGTCCTTTAGCTTCCATTTCTTCCGAATCAAAGCACAGTTTAATTTGTTTTTCTCCAATCTGTACTCAATCATTTGTAACCAGTAATTTAGTAAAACCATGGTAGCGCAACAAAACAAATAACTTAAACACGGTCGTAAACGGCGCGCGCGATTAGTTATCGTCAAAGACCACCAGAGGTCAATACTCCACAAGGGAAATCCGCATTGCATCGATTTTGTAAACGACATTAGTAAATTTTGTTGAATAACAAATGAAAACTTAGCAACCAGTTAGATTTTCCCCGTCCGACTTGAGAGCTTTAAAAACCATTAATTGATATACACCTTTATCAAATGAGAGTGAATCGACTATTAGGCGATTATTTACACAAACACTTATTAGACGATCGGATTAACAAAAATTAATGAGATTTTTCAATAATTTAAGAAAAAAAGTAAAATAAAAAATGTGCAAGGAAATTATTGTCAATCAAGACATCTTTTCGTCTTTGTAAATGTACAGAAATTTTCAGTAGTATCGAGGGGAAGGATTAACATTGGTAATTGTAGGTTACACACCTAAACTGATGTAAAATGTACAAGAAATTCCAATTGTAATGTACTCGACGTACGAAAAAAAAAATTATTATAATAAATTATACACATACATCCAAATCGAAAAAAAAGTTGACAGTCGAGCACAAAGTTTTTGTTTCAGAAATGACATTTAATTAAATTTTAATAAATTTCAAATTTACTAAAATTAACATTTATTTAAATTTAAAAAAAAAGAAAAAAAAAACACTTTTAAATAAATTTCCCCAATTTCTACATATATCTCCACTTTTAATTAAATTATATTGTTGCTATTAGTTGGTTTCGTTATACCCAATTATCAAAAACGGGAAGTAGTTTCATGTACAGAAAGTTTAGATTCTTCCTTCCCTCACAGAACATCAAAACACTTGTACAAAAAATTAATTTCAATCGTACTACCAAAAAAAAAGAAAAAAAAGAAAAGGCAAATATTTGATTAAACACGAATAAATTTTAGGTTCAAGCATACATTTTCCTTATTTTGTTTTTTTACTTTTACTTTTTTTTCGTTATTTTTTTATTAACTTTTTTCTTTTTTTTCAGCCTAAAACCAATCAAGTATAAAACGGGAGCGAAAAGTACAATTTATCCTCACATTTTTTTCTCGCGGTCAACAAGATCTCGAATTACATCAGCAAGTTTATAATAAACTAGATCAAAATATAAACAAAAACAAAACAAAAGAACAAAAAGTATTGTTTATAATCAGACCATTTACGTTGACGCCACGGTCCCTCTACAAAATGCGACATGATTTTAAGGGATAGAAACGAGAGAGAGAGAACGTTAAAATTAAAAAAAAAACACAAATAAAGTAAAAAAGGGGGGAATTAAGAGGGAAGGAAGGAAGGAAACAAAAGGGGAGGTAACAAGATTTGCAAAAAAGATGTGTGCCTCGACGACGACGACGCTAATTGACTTGGCATGTTCATCACATGGCGTATTTCCGGGTCCACTCTCTGGCCAATTCATTATATTTTTCTCTGTCTGTTTTGTAGATCCTAGCTATTTCCGGAACTAGGGGGTCGTCAGGGTTTGGATCGCACAGCAGTGAACAGATTGACAAAAGCACTGGAATCAATTATTTATTATTATTATTATTATTATTATTATTATTTTGTTATTTTAATTATTACCTTTCGAAATGGTTAAAGCCGGTGACCACTGCGATCTCAAGATGTCCAAACAAATGCTACCGTTGCTATTTATGTTTGGATGATAAATGCGTGTTGTGAATGCAACCTGGATTTAAGTACAAAGCAGAGTTATATCTTTTTCTCATTATTGCTTATTTGAGTGTATTTACCTTGGGGGGTTTGAAAGGGTAATCTGTTGGAAAATGGATCGTTAAAAAGAATACACCACCTTGATAAGGACTATCAGGCTAAACGAGTGAATGAAAATACAAAGAAAATGTTTCAATATATTTTAATAATGAGTAAATTTGAATATTTTACCGGTCCCATTATTGTGGCTTGCCAATGAAACACTAAAAAAAAGAATATTTCAATAAATATATGTATTTATAAATCGATTTTTGATAAATCGTATTAACTTACAATCATCTCCAACAGGTCCTGCTGAACACTGTGCAGGAGGATCTCTACCAAGATCTTGCAGTTCCTAAAAATCAAATAAAGTACTGATGAAAATGGAGTAAAATGTATAATTAAGTGGATTTTGGTTATACGTAAAACGCAACTGACTCAATCCGATTCCATTGAAATGTGCTTCGAAATAATCTCAATTTTTAAAGCTCTTTCATTTGTAAAAATACAATTTTTTGCTAATAGGAATTGGATTCAGTAGGATTAAAGAAAAATAATGGAGTTTTAAAGTTAAAAAAAATTAAACGTCAGTTACTATCGTAGAATACATAGGCCTACTCCTAACACAATGCAGATCAGTAAATGTTAACATTTTTCGTCTCCTTTTCTTAACGCTTTACTAATTATTATCTTTCTAAGTATTCAATACCTTATTGATTCGCTTTAGAGCCATGTTTTACTGTAAACGGTGAATGAAACCACTGATTTCTCGTCAACTTCGACGCAGGAATTAACAAGCCCTCAACCCTGTTGAGTAATTCAAGATGGCTGATCAAGAGACGATGACGCGCATTTATACATTATTTAATGACGTCATCAGCCCCGTTTGTTTAAATTTGGATATAACAAATTGTAATTATTTCAATTTATTTAAAATTTTCGTTTTCGATCTTCCATACAAACCTGATAACATTTAATCGTATTAAAAATTCATTTACAGTGGAACTAATTTCATTTGAAATTTTGCGAATACACAGTTTCCGTACGGGGTGATGCGGCTTTCGAGTGAGTTTCCGGAATTTAACGTTCTTTTCGAGGAAATTAATTTTAACATGAAAACATTTAGCCTCGTTAATAATTATTTTGTTTAAATAATGAATTTTAACTACAAATTACATTTACTTCAACAACAATTTAATTCATCGGCTATTAATAAAACGTGACATTTCTCGCAAACTGAACACACACGTGACAACAAATTGCGTCATTACATAACATAATCAGAAAAACGAAACTTATCCGTAAGTGACGTCAGATAATTTTAATATGGCAACGGTGATTTCCGTGTTTTCAGATAAAGCACCGAGTTATCTATCGAGGTTACGCATCCCCACAAACATGAGCACTGCCAGAAGTTTATCAAGTATTGCTCATACGATTTTTATACGGATTATTCAGATTTTAAAAATAGGAAATTAACAATGATTTTCGCTTTATTTTCAGTGCAGGAATGGTTAACCTTGGTCGGTACAGCTGGCACATTGAGTTTAGTTGCTCTGTGGACTTACTGGAAATTCACCGGCAAGTCTTCCTTCGGACGAATTAATCCGAATATCCAGAAAGAATCCCCGAAAGTAGTTCATGGTTTTGATATAGAAGATTTAGCTGACAAAGTAGCATTTTGTAGATGTTGGCGTTCTGCCAAGGTATTACAGTTTTAGTGTAATCAGCATAGAAACTAAACATTTTAAATTTAATAATCATTTTTTAAAATGTTTTAGTTTCCATATTGCGATGGATCACACACCGAACACAATCGGCTCACTGGAGATAATGTCGGCCCAGTTTGCCTCAAGAGAAAAGGCAAATAAAGAATGAACTTGACGAGTGTTTATACGAATGTTTGTACAATTCACGTTGAAAAGGGAAATCATTTTTGAATAGATTTATAGTTTTGTTGAATCACTTTTTTTATGTGTATAAAATGTAAGAAATAAATGTGGTATTGCTCAATTTAAAATGGAAACGAGATATGAAATTAAACTAAATACGTTGAGAATGTTTTAATCAAATATCAGATACACTGATAATGACACATGAAATTATCACAAAGTTATGATGTCAACTTGTACAAGATTTTTTTAACACGTGATCTGAGTTCGCTTCGTACTTTAATACATTTTACTTCAAACACATTGATTATATAATTGACTAATCTGCGCATCGATACGTCAACAACCTACATTTACACACTAGCAAGGTACAAATTAAAAATAAATGTTCTCTCCATTGTACAATAAAAATAAATAAATGTGCGGATTAATAAAACTAAAATGTGTATACTCGAGCTTTCCCTAAAAGGACTCATTAAATGAAATAAAAATAGTAAAGCAGTGCCGCACACATTTCTGATTTTAACTTGATAAAAGCTTGGAATGCAAATTCCCTTCAGTTCCTTAAAAACGTTTTTTAAAACATTCAAAATATCTTTAGGAGTCACCTGAGTTCTTAAGGAGAGCGTAACACGCCTGACAAACTCTTACTGGTTTAAGAATCCGAAGACGGCTAATTTCGGATTCGAATCGACTACACCTAAAATAAATAAATAAATTAGCAAATAAGGAAAAATTTAAATTTTTAAATTTTTAAATTTAATCGACCTCGAACAAAATAACTGTCCACAATTCCGGCAATGATGTCGTCGTTCGGAAAATGTAAACTTGGTATTACAAGCCACGCAAGAATCAGCACCCTCGTCCTTTACCCAATGATCGGCCATCACACGACCGGGTTGCTGAGTTACGCTCCAACCGTAGATTCTTCCTCGTGCATCACCCACATATAGAGCTTTATGATCTCTGAATAAAAATAATTGTTAAAAGTTTGAAACTGAATAAAGGAAAAAGTATTTACTTAGAAACAGCTATTGCCGTGACAGCAGCAGGTTCACTGTTGTCTTTTCGTTCAAAAGCAGTGTGCATCGTTAGTTTACCTCGAAACACTAATTGGCATTTCCACTCAAATCCTAAAATAAGAAATAAATCATTATCAGTAATGTGTAATCTCAATTACATTATATATAGATTTAACCTGATTGCAAATGATTATCTAGTTGCTGTTCGTCAGCTGACGATTCACTCTTTTTGCTTATTCTCTTTTTTCTTTCAACAGTTTCACTTAACGATGTTTCAGATTTGCTGGGTCTCAAAGTAGCAGGCACTTTGCTCCGCCGTTTCGTACTCGGACTGACAACGGTGCAGCTTCGGTGAATATTAAAATTGCGTACATTTTTTTTATTCGTATCAGATGGATTATCATTTTCGTCTCCTGATTGTAAATCGTCTTTATCGATTATCGTCCACGAAGCGTCACTTTTGATATTTTCTGAAGAATCGCTTTTCGAATTATTTTCACGTACGTTTTCATCAGTTCCTTTATGCGATTTCGTCAGTTTTGAATTATTATTCTTTACACTACCGATGTCGTCATCGGATAAACTGCTTTCGGACCCACTTTTAGCAAAATCTGAAAAAAAAGTAACGTAAGTAATAAACAAACACGAATCAATTTATTTATTTTACCAGCAATAGAAGGCACGAATTTCTCGTCATCGTTCGGTGTCCTCAAACTCATTTTGCGAACGTAACTTTGAATTTTATCTACAGTGGAGATTTCACTTAATTCTTCCTCCTCTGGTGTGTTTACAACACATTCGAGTCCTTCTTTGACTGGAATTTGTACAAAAACCGCCGACCACATCTAACAACAACAACAAAAAAATTAATAAATTTATTTAAAAATAAATTTCATGTCTTATTACTCTGACAATTCCATCACTCGAACCCGTTATTAGAACATTAAGCGGATCCCATTCATTTAACTGAGAAAATGCGACGCATAAAATTTGTTGTTTTCGTTCGCTTTGCCCACAAGAAGCGTCGACCGACGCAACGTGTTGACCGTTGACCGTCCACACATTGAGTAATGTTCCGGAACACGTAGCAATGTCACCGGTTAAGTCGTTAATCGCTACTGCAGTGACTGGAGACTGGTGAGCCGTGAGTTGGCGAACAAATATGAAACGGCTCATGTCCCACACGATACAAGTACAATCTTTTGATCCCGATACGATCACGTTGTAAGCCAGCGATGCAGCCAAACTGACAACTGGTTCCGTATGTCCGTACAAGTTATGTTTCAAATGCAGTTGTTTTTTGCCCAATTCCCACACACTAACAACCTAAACGATATCGAATGTTTTCAATTATGAGAATTCAAGTTGTCCAGTTAAAACTTACAGTGCTCGTTCCAGCCGTGATGACGTGACGGGAACTGGGACAAATGCAACAGAGGATTTCACCACACTGCATCACTTCGCATACAAATAAAGCCTAGAATTAAATTGTGAAAATGGAAATAAGTATTATTAATAATAAAATTAATAAAGTTGTGTTTTAAGTAATTTACTTTATCAGATTCATAATTTCCAATTCTCAAAGTTTGATCAGCAAAACTCCACGATATGTAACGAGTCCAATTGGGAGGAATCAACACCTTATTCTCTTCTACTGCTTGCAATAACTTGTCATTGCAAACAATTTGGCCAACTTTTCCCTTTAATTCTAAAATGATATTTCTTTGTTGTAGTATTTTTTGTCAAACGAAACAGTATTGTTATTACCTTTAACTGGGTGCAGAGTTGGCTTCAAATTATCTAAATGATGAAAAAACAATCGATCATTACCAAAACTTAATCCCGGTGATGAATTTGGATCCATGAATGATCTTTGATGTAGTTTTTTAGCTGGATGTGCTTTTTTGAAAAGCTGAAATGATAATCAATAAATGCAACTCAGTTGAGAAAATCAAACAAGCATAAAAATAAGACGAACTTGTTTAGGTATTTGGCCGAAATTGTTAATAAAACCAATAGTAGCATTTTTTTTCAATGGATCGTCAATGCTGTAAATATCGACATTTCCCTCATAAAATAAATGATGAAAAACATTGACTGCTTCTAAAGCTGCTGTTCCACTTTGTTTATATCCAAATATCAAATCGATCCATTCGTGCAAATGAGCAGATACGTAATCACATTCCAGAGCCTGTAATAACATTTATTTATTTTTTTTTTTCACATGTAATAATAAATTAAAAAATACCAGTCTGTGGACACGAATAAATTCGCGAGGATCATTTTTCGACCATGGTGGAAGAATGACATCGTTCAAACAAACACCATTTTGTTTGCAACCTTAAAAATAAAATTTAATAAATTAATAACTTTTACAGAGATTTAAAAAAAAAGTTACCAAGATCAAAATTATTGGAATTGACAAGAAATTCAGGTAAGTAGAAAAATTCAGGTATTAATTCTTTCACGTCAGCCATGTTATGTTTAGAAGCAGAAAGCCAAGCCTCTTTAATGCTGTGAAACATACGATCTGCTAAATCAAAATGGCCTCCCTGAAAAATAAAAACATTTTCAATAGCTCATATAAACACTATTTTATTTCCAAAAGTATTCTTACCTGCAATTTAAGAAAATGTTGCGTAAAAGGTTCCATTCGCACCAAGTACGATGCAACAATCATTGCTGACGAATAGTGAGTGCCGTAATGATAAGGTGGCGTTTCACCTACAAAATCCATTGTCAAACATAGATTTTGTTAATATAATTTGTGTAAAAATTTACCGTGAGGATCGTCCCATTCTTTATAGCGTTTCTGAAACTGCTTCAACCTTTCAGTCGATTGTGCACCCATAGGTTTGGAAAATTCTCGAAATGTCGTCGAAGCCGTCAAGTCCAATTCCTATAATTTTAACACGTTGTATTAATCAAAAAACACAAAATAAAAATTAAAAAGTCCTACGTCCGAGTCGTAATCAGCGAGAATCCAAGGAAATACCGGATACTGCATCAGATCATTATACGATCTTCCAGCTAAGGTATTTAAGTGCATCAAATACTGGAAATTACTGATTTCACCACGCTACACAATAGCAAATAAATACTAAAAAGTTACTGTTTAATCTTTTCATCAAAATCATTAAATCCTTACCACCCAGCGCTGCGTCACCGATGTTTCGCCTATCAAACTACTTAAAAGACTAGCACTAAAATAAAATTTCAAATTAATAATTCGTTTGTATTAATATAAACAGTTTTCATTTACCTTTGCTCTACACTGGCACCTCTTTTCTGTCCAGCAACAGATTCTTGTGCATTATCATTAATCGCCGTGGCTACCACCATAAATCTACATTCAGGTATAAAATATGTAGAGTATTGCTTTTTTTAAACTTGAAATTATCGTCAAACCTTTGATAAATTTTATTCCTCATTCCTCGTGGAAATGCGAGTAAATAATTACGACCATCTGCTGAAAATACTTCCAATGCAATTGGCTGTTAAAAACAAATTCATTCGAGTTAATGATAAACTGCAAAAATTTGAAACTATAATTTAGTCACGGTTACCTGAAGTAAATATCGTCGTTTGTGAACTTCCCTAATGTCTTCGTACGCAAATTTGCTACACCTAAACCAAAAATAAGCATTACCTCGTAATTATTCTAGAAGATTTTTTTATAAAAATTTTTATTTAGAAAAATTCTATTTTTTCTTACAGTTTTTTAGTTTCCTGTTTGTTACTGTAATTTGATGCCATTGGAACGATAGGATCATGAATACTAAAATTAAACAAATGTGATTAAAGCAGTTATTATACATATTAAAATGATAATAATTACTGCAGAGGTAGGTAATCAATATCTCGAATTTCTCGCGTTTTTAAGAGCGTAAAGCCATCGACGACGTAAAAATGTTCTTTCCCGAACAACAATAGACCTTCGCTCGTATCCAATCCTTGAATTCTTGCACATCTGAACATGTGGCTAATCTTCAAAAATATTTTGAATAAATTATTTAACGTTTTTAAAATAAACTTTAAGAAAAAAAATAAAATTACTTTTTCTCCTGCTTCTAATAATCTTAAGACTGTTTGATTATCTGGTTTTTGACCTTGTTCCTGATCAGTCTCTAAGTCAAAATCGGATATGTCTACATCATCATCCACATCACTCGTCATATTCCGATGAAGTGGAGGACAAGGAGAAGACGACTGACCACCTGTCAAATAAAAAAATTCACTAGTAAATAACACAACAGAATAAATATAAGAAAAATTAAACTTAAGCTGACGACCTGCATCGTCCAACGATGCGTCGGTCACCGAGTCGTCCATAACAAATAAACTGTTTTCGATCGCGAAATGTTCTCGTTCAACCATGCTATATGATCGATGATTGAGATAGTGTTCCTTACTGTCTCGACTGGTTGCTGTTTTAAATTTCAAAGACTTCTACATTCAGGAAAATAAATATAAAATGTAAGTAAATAATAATAAATAAAAAAAACCAAATCTGAAATATTTACAATGTCTCCGGCTAATACTTCAGGTCTAAAGGGATAATGAAGATAAAACGTATGATTGGCCATCATTTTTCGCCGC
This sequence comes from Geophilus carpophagus, assembly GCA_034687075.1. Taxonomy (NCBI): domain Eukaryota; kingdom Metazoa; phylum Arthropoda; class Chilopoda; order Geophilomorpha; family Geophilidae; genus Geophilus; species Geophilus carpophagus. The sequence goes on along the minus strand of JAQFZN010001107.1, from coordinate 7,796 downwards.
ATGCGACAAGGACCTGAAATAACATTTATCAATACTTATTTTTTTACGGTTTTACTTATTTATTTCACATCAAAATTTTTACCTTCGGTCATATCCAACATCCATTTTGTCAGCTGAGAAGCAGCCATCGTTCCCCACAAACCTCGTTCCCTTGTTAGTTCGTATTCGGTCTGAAGCCATTCTTCGAATAAAAATTTTTGAATGTGATGATGATTCTAAAAAATTAATACCATTATCTCAAGTTTCATTAAAAAAATATATATATATTTAAAAGTATCTAACTTGTTGAGCTCTCTTTGATTGTAATTCGACAAGATCTTTAACAGTTGCAATATGAGCAAAAGTCCAATTTAAAACATCGTGAGATGAAACATTGACCCAACGAACTCGAACGACATCTTCCTTTCTATTCTTGCGACTGGCAAGACGGGACAGTCCTCCGGTCACTTTTAATATTTTCTGTTTATTCAATAATTTAAAACAAATAAAAATTTCAAATTTTAAATGAAATTTATCTACTAACCGATTGTAAATGCGACTGTAGTTCGCGGGACATTTTGCTATTGCCTTTCCTTTCACCTTCGACGTATACAGCCCACATTTTGGAAGCACTGTCGAGAACCGTGTCTCGAATGACGCTAGGATCGGGAGTTTTATTTTGAGTCGGCAAAACGACTTTGAAAGCTTCTTCGATAACCTAAATGATACAACAAAATTTATACTACTTTGCAAGAATTAATGCAGAAAGTAAAAAAATAAAAATACCGGTTTTTTACAAATGTAAAGTTCATCCCAAACTTTTTTTGCTGCTGTACTAATTAATTCTCTTCCTTCTTGTAAGTTTTCAGATGTATTTTGATGAGCCACATGCCAAACGCTGCGTCGCTCAGGATTGTAGTCGTAAATACTAAATATTCACAAACATTCATTATTACCAAATACTTTGTATCGATCATTTGTTTTATTTTTTTACCCCGAACTAGTCGTATCACTAAGATGAAGCAAGCAGTAGCATAAACAAGCAATAAATTCCAACTCATAATTTCCTGAGCCAAAAATAAGTGCGCGATTGCTAGTAAGTTTTTGCAGAGCTTCCAAAACACACATTTGCGTTGCTATGCTGTCGATTGGTCGAGATAATTGGTACAAAATAGTTCGGTTTAAAGATTGATGAACTGCATCCAATGAGATATTCGCTGAAGACATTAATAAGTTTTTATTTTAAGGTTACGATTATAATAGGAAAATTTTTTTTATTTTAATTACCTCTTCGTTTGGCTTGGGTGATTAATTTGATAATAAAATCAAATACTTTATTCGGATCTTGAATGACGACGCCTTAAAAAACAGAAAGTTACGTTATCGAACACTGATTTATTATTTTACTTTCCCATTTTGATTACCTTGCCACATTTTATCAACGATTCTAGCAATTAAATAAAAAACGTTCGCTGGAATGTACGAATGACTTCCACCACTCGTTAAAATCAATGCGGATTGCTCTCCGAGTAAAATATCTGCTGCGATTAAATGATCCATTATCGATGTCATAAGTTTGTTATGAAATATTATTTTTTGTTTGCGAGTAGTGCGCTCTGGAGTAGACTAATATAAAAAAATCGAAGAAACGTTTTAGGTGACTTGTATAATAAAACGAGAATGTTTACCTCTAAAATCAAATCGACAACCGTTGTCATCTTCCCTGTCACTTGAAGAGACAAACTATCAACAACAATAACGCGTAAAAAGTCCATAACGATTTTCTTTGCTGGATGATCAATTAAATTTTTCAAATTTTCTTCCGTGATTTCAATTTCTGACTCGTTCTTAATGAAAAGAAAATAAAGCAACAAAACAATTTTAATTTTTTCTTAAAAAATATAAACTATTTTTTAATACTTCATCACTGGCAGAGTCGTCGAAAGGAAATAACAACGAAGTCAATGCGCTCAATACCTCCCCTAACATACAGATCGTTTGAAATTCCGATGATTCTTTATACAAGAAATATAAAAATTGAACTAAGGTGATGGCATACTCGTCTCGGTGACTAAAATCATTTCTTTTTGAAACCTAAAAAATAAAAATAAAAAAAATTATAAAAAATTTAACAATAGACAAATTAATCAATTAATTATTACAGAATTCGGTTGATTTAATAACGCTCTAATCATCGCCAAAACAGTGACAACAGCATCGGAACAAATATCCAATTTGTTTGATAATATAGTTATCGATTCACTAACAGTTACTCCGAACATATAGGTCCAAATGGAATCAAGATTAAGCTAAAAAAAAAAAATATACATAAATATATACACATATTTAAAAGTAAATTCAATGTTTTATTAATCTGTGGCCGCCTTTCGGAACACAGGTCTGATAGGATCACTAGGGGTTAGTGAGAGAATTAAAGGCTATGAGACCACAACCAATTAGAGGTCTCCCTCTGAGTGGTCACCATCTTGGGAGCAACACCTAGTTAAAAGGAAGAGAGTCTTGTCGACTTCCAAATGGACAAGTTCATGTAAGAGCACTCTCTGAGATCAGGATGATCAACCATAGGATAAGCACTCTTGCCTCTGTGGGAGAGACCAGTCTGGTTCTCCCAATGGGTTGCATCCCTGAGGGCACTTGAGCTAAGCCAAGCCCTGCATCCCATGAGGAATTAAGCCTAAGTTAGGCCAACCAAGTTGGGTTTTCAGTGCAACACTGACATGTTAGTGCTCGAAACTAGCATGGTTTGTGGGAAAGAGCTGCAACGAATAAAGATTTATTGAACCTTTACATATTCTTGTGTCTAGTTTTTATTATGCTCTGTCCCCCTCACTTCTCTAATATGCCCCAAACCTAATAGTCAAGCAAAAGACGGTCATGTTTGGGAGCCTGTCCTTGGGATTTTGAATCCAACAAAATTAATTTTTTGCCCCATTTCATATTCCTGGAAGCCACCAAGACCAAAAAGTTTTGAACTTTGATTTGAAGGCCCTGAAAGTCCCAAACACCCTTGCAGTTCAATCTGCCTGGCATTTTCTAGCACCTGGCTAATTTTCTAGTGCAAGCTTTTGATCAAGCATGCAAGTCGACAATAACAAGCCGTGGAAAGCCTGCCAAATGACTTGATGCAATAAAATGACAATCATGGTCTCTGACACATATGGGAGGTAAGTGTATTGGCAGTACACTTTCGTTTAATTTTAGCATTGCATATTCTAGGCCAGAAATAGGAATAACCTAATTGCAGAGGGTGTTCAATGAAACAGTGAACATTTTCAAAACGTTACCACACCCAAACAAATATATATATAAACGTGTGGTTATAAGAATGTTATGCATTGAACCCTTTGTTATACACAACAATTGTTTTAATACTCATAATTTAAATGGCAATTACTCCTTTTAGCTCAAACATTGATACAATGGTAAAAACTATTTCCAACATTTCCAACAAGATATCATCCACAAAGATTTGGAGAAGCGAACTAGTCGTAAGGCAAGTGTGTATCAATTAACTTCAGCACACATTGCAAATCACTTGACAAATTGCAGAAAGTTGTACAAGAGGCATTTGGCTGGTGATAGAGCCGAGTTTGCAGTAACATTAGATGAGTCATGGATGTATCTCTTACATTGTAATGGAAAATGAAAAATTTGTTTTGTAAAACGTGGCGAAAACACGCCCGAGAATTGAGTTAAAGAACACGCTGAAGATTTCCGAAGTATGGTCATAGTTTAGAGTGGAAGAGAAACCTTGCCATTAATCCAAGTTCCCTCTAAGGTCAAAATTAATGCAGAGTATTATATTACCTACATATTAGATGAACATTTCACTATTTGAATAAAAATTTGTATCTGGGAAAAACAGACAAAGTTTTCTTCCATCATGACAAAGCATCATCTCACAGCACAAAAAACTATCGAGTATTTAAAAAATAAAAAGTCTGAATTGGGGATTTTTTACTTAGACAACAAAGACATCCCTGTTAAATCACCTGATGCATCACCAGTTGATTTTTTTGTGTTTGGTCTTATGAAACAGAGGCTTTTTAAATACAGTGTCACCACAGTTAAGGGGCTTTAGAAAGCTTTAAATGAGAAATGCGATAAAATTACTGTTGCTGACATTAGATAAGTGTTTGGATCTTAGAAAGTTAGATGTCGTTTGATAGTTAAAAACAAGAGTAATCACACAGAAAACACGAAAGGTATCCACTGAAAATGTGTAAATTGATTTTGATCAAATAAAAGTGTTCACAGTTTCAGTAAACACTCTGTGTACTAAATTTTCTGAAGGTGCTACTGATGGCAAGCAAGCTGCTGGGCAGGATAGGCCAGCCAACAGGAATTCTCAGAGATAATTATGAACTTTTACGACCCTCATTTCCTTCACTGGTGATTAGCAATCATTGGAGTTGGGACAGCCGGTGGTCTTCTAGCTGATTTTTGGTTGGCTGAGTCAATGTCTGAAGATCATAATCTCTGCGAGGAGATAGACAGTGTCTTTCATGTACTTAGGAACCCATTAAGACACAAGATCCATTTTTTTTAGCTAAAAACCACACTTCTGTGTTTTTTTCCCTTTAAAAAATTCGTATTTAGAGATTCCTTCTTTCCCAAGGAGACCCATAGCATAATGACCATCATTGAACAAGCCTGTAAGCCCTATTAAGAAAGTGGAAACAGATGCATGACAATCTAGAGAGCTCAGGAACATTTCACCTTTTCAAAAAATAACTAAGCACCTGACCTCGTTTGACTCCAACCATAAAATGTCAGTAACTAGATTTAATTGCTAGAAGACCTGACAGGAAACAGAAAAACTGCATTTAAAATCCATCACTAATCTTTTCAAATGCCCTGCTCGACTGAATTAAATCCCCAGTAAACTGGGTAACAGAAAAATCTTACTAACCAAAAATTCTACTAATTAAAGAACTTTTGAAGGATTTACAACAGGGGTGGCCAACCTTTTCAGCAGGCAGGCCAAATATCAGAAATAATATTTTCTGGCAGACCACGCACCTAATTTTTTGTTGTTAATTATAGTAAAAAAGCAAGCATGCTTCTTGCTTCAACCACGTCGTTGCTTCCTAGTAAGTGAGACCTAGCTCAACAGGCCGTAACATGACTCCCAGCAGGTCACACGCAACCCACGGGCCTAGTGTTGACCACTACTAATTTAGACTAAAACTGGATTTAATAACCAGAAAGGGTTGCCTGTAGAAAGATTAAACTAACAAACATCTACAAACTATGAAATTTCTGCTAAGGGTTTAAACTAAAACTGTATTTAATTGTCGGAAAGGAATACCCAAAGAGAAAGTAGTTAAGAATATAAAACTTAACAAAAAATAATTTGAAAGTGTATTTAATTACTTATGAGTGAAAATCTAAGTTTCATCTAAAGTGAACGCCAGTATCTAAAGAGCATGATGTTTACATTACAGGAAGAACAAAGGAAATCCAAAAATTGCTAAAAAAGCATGTAGGATTACCAAGCCTTTTCCTGGTGAACACTTAACGCTAAATGAGCAAAAAGACTTTCACTAAAGAAAAGAACAAAATACTCCATTCACTTAAACTAAAAAGTTATCTAGAAATTTCTCTGCAAAAAGAGAAAATTACGATTACAATTACGATTAGTTGCAAAAAAATTTAAAATAATGAAAAATTCCTAAAAACCAGAACAACAAAGTTTAAATTAACTGGAAAAACCCTAATCTTAAAAAGCAACTATGACATGTTCTAAGCCAGAACCAATAACCATGGTCTAGAAAAAGATGAAGTCTACAATCAGGTAAATCAGTCCAATTAGAGAAAGCAATCTAGGATTAGGTCTGGCTCTAACATACAGAAGAACAGATGCTAAAAGCTACATGCATACTTTGAAATCATTCACTGCTAACACAGCGAACCATCTACACCACTGTCGTATGTTAACCGATCCAAACCTTTAAAATACCAAGAAATGACTACCTAAGTATCAGCCAATATTTATGCCTTATTTGGCAATGACAAGACGTCTCCAGATGCAGCAGCTAATCTGCAAAACATGATCACCACAATAATCAGAGCCACTTTAGCCATACCACAGATGCAAACAAAGATGCAGACTATCAGAATGGACATGATAAGCACAATTAATGCATTACAATAAGCTTTTATCAACATGGCTCCAACACAAAGCTGAGCAGCTACACCGCTTGCTAGCCCAGGCCTAGATGTAGTCAACATGGGACCAAACACATCCACAGGAAAAGTATGGCCAAACTTGCCAGTCACAACCCCTACCCCTAGTTTTAATATCTTGGAGATAGATCAGACAGCGCAAACTATCCATCCACCAATGTCCACCCCCTTGCTACCCACCCTACCACCAAACTCAGCAGAAACCTACAAGTTGATCCAAAAATTGTGGTTTCCACAATTTGATGGTACAAATATAGAAACTCAAAACTTTCCGACAATGACGGTACCATATAAATGCAATGCAATGGGGATTTCCCCTGACAATTTATTCAACATTGCAGCACTGGACCTGTATAAAAGCCTAGCAAACACGTAGTGCACAGCTAAGATCCCATTTGAAAAACAGAAGAATTTCAAGACTAATTCACCAAGCAATTCTCCCTACAGGACCACGATGTGAAGGCACTAATTTCCAACTTGCATTAAGGTCCTGACAAAATAATCACAAAAGTAATCAACAAAATGGACCTTCTTTGTGCAAAGCTGAATTTTCCCATGCCAGATAGCTGGATGACCCAACAACTTTATAGGTTGTTTGGCCCAACATCAGATAAAAAGGTGAAAACAATCCTGGAAATCAACAACTACTGGGAATGGTTGAGTGATGGCATAAAACACTACAGTAAGTGGAGCAGTGCAAATGGATACAGAGTATCCATTAACAATCCCTAACTACATGCAGAACAAAGCTGCAAATCATGCATCACCAACCTGCAACAACATCAAACTTCTTATTGACTGCAGAAAAACCTCTGGTAATGGGAGGCTGCTATGAGTGTGATGGCCAGCACTTTAGGCAAAATGGCCCAATTGCACTTGAGAATGTGAAAGGGAGAAAGAAAACCCTAAAAGCACAGCTAATTGCCATAGACCAAGAATTGGCTTATTTCCTACTTGAAAACGAGCAGTTGCAGGTCTCAGCAAGCCAAAACTAAAAGGGCTAACCTGCAACAAAAATCTTTAGTGGTTTTAACCAAGACAGTTAGATCTGGAAACAGAAATTTTTCAAACAGAACATAACCTGGACCCTCTACTAGAAAGAGCCTTAATGACAGAATCCAAATCACACCTTAACTTGAGTGCTACAAAGTCCAAAGCAAAGCCATATACAGTATCCACATCACCTTTACCAATAAAAAAACAATGGCTTTGATGAACATTGGAGCCACAAGATCATTCATCAGCACCAAAGCAATTAAGAAACTAAAACTGTCTAGCATAATAAAACCAATGCAAAAGCATTTAACAGTTCTAACAGGTAATTGGCTAGTAAATGCAATCAACAAAGTAAAAGTGGATGTCAAATGGCTAGTGAGACAAGTGAAAGAACTGTTCTACATCCTACCATCCAACACATTCTATGTTTTACTAGCCAAACCTGAACACATGCACAAGTACCTAAAAAGGCATAAACAAGTATTTAACACCAACCCAGGACAAGCAAACGTCAGTCCAACATACAATCCCAACAGAAGATAACCCATCAATTTGTTAAAAAGATTAGCCAATGAATCCAGCTAAAACCAAACTACTTAGGGAAATGGTTT
>JAQFZN010001106.1:0-18697 GCA_034687075.1 Geophilus carpophagus | reverse complement strand
TGACAACAACTTAAACACATTTTAAGATAATAATTTACAAAGTTACAATCTCAGCATTAATTTTGATGCATATGGCCGTTTCCATTACTACAATTTGTTTTTTCTTGCTCGTCTTTGTTCGATTCGATGGCACGTTCTACGTGTTTCCGTCGGACTCGGGCATACGGACCAATTTCGGGATCAGTAATGAAATCATATATTACTTTAACCCATGAATTGTGCTGTGGGAGGTCATCGTAGAATTCTTTTGCAATTCGTTTCACCTGAAAATTCACATTAACAAATTTATCTTTTTTTTTATATTTTTTCCCAACATCCAAAAATTTTATGAAACGTCCCGAATATTTAGGCATAAAATCGTTGAAAGCAAAGAAAATTTTAATATGTTACTCTAGCCTAGTTTCCATGCAAGTGATTTTGCAGTGAAATCACATACCAGAAAGCAAAATACAAGGAAATTAAAAAATATATAACAAGTTACATCATTCACAATAACATTACAGGTGGCCCTTTATTTTCGCACAATTCACTATTTCATACATTTTTTTTTTCATTCCTCTACTTTTAAACATTCAACATTCACACACATTTTCAGGAACCAATTGTGTGTGAAAACCGAGGGCTGCCTGTATTATAATATTTTTCAACATCTCTTTTTCAGCATATTTCCATCAGCCCTTTTAATAAAAATGGCTTATCACTTGTCGCTCAACTTGCTTTTGCTACAAAATCACTCGCATGGAAACTAGATTTATTATCCAACTTTTTTTTTTCAAATTTATAGACCTAATTCCTTACCTCGGGTAATTTCCTTCCAGAAATGTAAGGAAAATCATGATGTTCCATGTGATAACCAACATTAAAAGTGATGAAATTCAGTGGTCCATAATATGAGTAAGTTTCATATCCTTTTTTAAACATATAATGTTCTGAGATAAAATGTCCAGCAACTGGATGAAGACCCATTGCTAATAAGGTTCCACCGATCATATAAACTATCACTCTATAACCTAAAAACAAACAAAATGTTATTTTATTTACAATGTATTCAATTTAAGAGAAAAAAATACCCAAAACGATCATTAATTTATCATATTTTAATTTCTCCATTTAACTCATTCTTATTTATCAGTTAATTCATTAAGTTACCACTTATATAATGTTTACTAAATTAATGATGTTCGAGTTTTATTCTTACCAAATAGATACAACAGCACCACATCAAATGCAAGCTGAACAAATAAATTAACCACTTCTAGTTTACATGGCGGTTTAGGGTAAACAAGAAGTGGACGAATTGTGTAGAAAAATGGCTGTAGTATCACCCATAATAATTTAGTGAACGTTGTACAGAATAATTTGGCTTCAATATACGTGGGGATGTCAGTATCCCAAATTTCATGTCCTTGGTACTAAAAAAAAATAAAAACAACCTATTATTAACATTTCAAGTTGTCATTTAAATTAAATGTCAACTAGGATCATGCCTTTAACATTAAATTCTTTACTGATAACAAATTATTTCAACTAAAAATTACAGTAAAGTCCAATTTTTTTCTTTTTTCTTGCAATATTAATAATAATTCTAAAATGAAAAAATAAAAAAAAATTGGATTTTACTGAATGGACAATTAAATAAGTTTGCCAGATGCAATTGCATTTTATTGTCTAAAATATTTGACAGATTGGTGGTGGGTCTGGAATTCAACTTTTACAATAATCGAAATGCCAGGATAATCCACAAATACATAAATACAGAAAATATTTTTAATTTTTTAAAAAATAAAATTACCTAAACAAAATTTATTATATATAAAATAGATTTAAAAAATTACCCTATGATGTTCCAAATGGTATTTTTTAAACGATATTGACATCGGTATACCAAGTGGCAAATTCGCAAACATACCAAAAGCTCTGTTTGCGAGCGGCTTTCCATGCCCAAATGCTAAATTGTGCGCAATTTCGTGAACAGCTAATGATAGAGAATGGTTTATAACTCCTCCAAAACAATACGCTGCTAATAAAATTGTCATCCACGATGCATTGTGTATTAAATAAATGGCGATTAATTGGGAAAAAACCATTCCTGTTACTATCCACTTAAATTGTGGATCATGGCCCATTAATTTTTTAATTTCTGGATATTTTTCTGCAAATATAAAAATTAATTATTAAATGCGATTTATAATTTGTAATTATATCAATAAAAAAAAAAACTTTAACTTGTCAACAAACCTCCATTTTTTAATCTTGAGTACCTTTAAATTGTCTCCATAGTAACCAGCACAAGATTATAAATATAAATTTTCAATTTCATAGAAAAATTCAATTTTTTATTTAATTAGGTCACTATTATCATTTCTTTTTGCGTATAAATATAAATTATTGTCTTAAACACCCCAGTGATTATGGGATTAAAAAAGACGTAACAGTTATGAGAATTTAAAAAAATAAAAAATAAAAAATGAAAGTGATGAAACAATTTCCGCATGACAAAAAAATGCACACGACTCCATTTTTTAAAAAAATCCAAAATTCGTACTAGTCATATTTTAAATTAATAGATTTCTAAATAACAAAAAATTTTCGTCGAAAAATAACTTACTTAAAATTTCTTTCCTTCTTGTAGAATGAGGCTCATCCGTACCAACCCATTCAAAATCCGTTCGCGATACATGAGCGCCCATATCACTGCGACTTAGTCTGAACGGAAATATCCCTTAAATCCAATCGAGACGGCAATTTTGGAAAAAAAAAAAATTCGGGATGTGTCTATATATTCAGCATGACGCGCTAGTTTTCCTTTCGTTGTATAAACCCTGAATAAAGAAAGAGAAGAAAAATCAATGATCTCATTGTGACGTAACGACCACGTGACCATCTCGACGCCCCTGCCCCTGTGAGCGAACAGCGAACACCACAGCCGCCATTTCTCGAGCCAATATGGCGTCGTCAGATGTTGTTACTGAGGTGGAGATTCAGCCGGAAATTCAAGAGGTGGAAATTGAAGCTATTCCTGTGGAAATGCCTGTGGAAACGGTGGAAACAACGGTAGAAACGATAGAGACACAGCCTATGATAGCACTTCAGCCATTGCCCGAGCCAGGACGGGAAGAAATCATCCTACAAACGCAAGAAGAAATTGTTGGTAACACAGACACTCTGGGAGTCTACGACCAGATTCCCGTTCCGACTGAAGTTTTAATCGAATCTAGTCCTGGTACATCGGGTAAACGAGGGCGAAGAGGGAAAAAAGGAAAGGGAAAAGGTGGTTCGCATCTATCGGCAAGTGAGCTGACTTTTGAAAGTGATCGAAATACGAGAAAATGGGAACAAAAACAAGTGCAAATCAAGACACTCGAAGGAGAATTTTCCGTCACCATGTGGGCCTCAGGAACCGACGACGGTAAGATCTGCGAAAAAAGAGAAACTCTTCGCTTTTTTAACATGTGTAATGCGATTTTTCTAAGATAAACAAGTATTTGTTTGGTTTGGGGCCTGACACTGCACTTAACGGTCGCTTTCTTTGACTTGGTTTGTGTAGAAATGTGCTTAGATACGTGTAGAATTGTGGTGAAATGTTTGCATTTGGTTTTAGCTAGGTTTTGTGTGTTGTAAACAGCTTGTTGATGGTGTGTTTTGCTTTTTCTCAGCGGCCATGGGCGCCGCCATGTTCTGCTAAGATGGCTTCTTCTTCATGATGGCGGAGGGCAGCCATTTTTGTAAACTGCTAAATCTCCGCGGTTAAATTGCTTTAGTGGTTCTAAGTTAGATAAAAATGGTCTCTGATTATCAAAGAGTATGATTAAAGTTACTAGATGGTGTTTGCTGTAAAGTTTTAATATGAACGAGTAGATTAAAGTGAAGGTTGGCGTGCGTTTAAAAAATGAATTGCGTGTGGCTTTGTGTTCTGCTTCTTCTCCGTTTTCGATCCCATTTTGGTCGCGCCATCGGCTAGTTGAACATTTCCCCGGCTGTTTTTGCTTTTTTTATTTTTATTTTTATTTTTATTTTTATATAGAATTTATTTTAGTTTTTGGTTTAGGATTAGATGGTTTTAAGGTTAAATAGGGAATTTAGGCATTCGATTGAATTTTTGAAAGAAATATGACCGTTTTTTGCTTCGATTTTTGACAAGCGTATAACAAGTATAATATTTTATGAGGTTATTTTATTTTAATTATCAATGTTGAAAATCAACTTTGGTGTGTTTATTTGGATGGATGATACGACAAATTTAAATTTAATATATATTAAAAATTTTTTTTTAGAAATTTTAAGTTTTTGATACTAAAAGTTTGGTTTTTTGAATTTTTAGAACTAAAATTTTGAAATATAGGGCATTCAATACGGAAATTTTGAATTTTAATACTAAAATTTTTTTTTTGTTGAAATTTTGATTGATATTAAAATTGTTTTTCTTTTTAAAGTTTTGAAGTTTTGGGCATTCAATAATGCGGTTGAAATTTTAACAGTTTGGCATAGAATAAAAAGTTTAGTTTTGTGAAATGTTTGGTACTAAAATTTTGGTTTTTTTCAAATTTGAATACAACAATTTTGAATATTTTAGTATTCAATTCTGAAATTTTGAATATTAATGCTAAGTTTTTTTTTTTCAAATTTTAATACTGAAATTTTTGAATTTTTGGACATTCACTTCTAAAATTTTGAATGTATAAGTTTGGAATACTGGAATTTTGAATTTTGAAATTTGAAATTTTTACAATTTCTTAAATGAACAACTTTTAAAACACCTTTTTAATTTCTCCCTTTCTCTACAGATGATAAAAAAGATTTATCAGGCGGAGACGATGGCGGACCTGAACCAGATCCAGATTTCACAGAATACATGACGGGAAAGAAGATTCCTCCGGGTGGCATCCCTGGAGTGGACCTCAGTGATCCTAAACAACTTGCTGAATTTGCTAAGTAACTAAATCAGCAATTTACTGTTTTATTTTTCTTTTTTCAAATTTTATTCTATTTATGTCGCTTATACAAATTACTTTTGTTTTCAATGTGCTGATTGCAACGCAGAATGAAACCAAGAAAACACAGTGATGATGTTGCAAGGACCATCGCATGTCCACACAAGGTAATCGTTTAAACAAAAATTTAAATTTAATGAAATAATAACAGAAAAATGAAAATTTATAAATTATTAAAAAAAAAACGAAATGTATTTTTTTTTCAGGGTTGTACAAAAATGTTTAGAGACAATTCCGCTATGAGGAAGCACCTGCACACTCATGGGCCTCGAGTGCATGTATGTGCTGAATGTGGTAAAGCATTTGTTGAAAGTTCCAAGCTCAAGCGTCATCAGTTAGTTCACACGGGCGAAAAACCTTTCCAGGTAATAAAAAAACAATGAATGATGAAATTCGAATTTCCAGTATACTTGTGAATGAGAAGAATGTGATGTAATACATGAAACTCATTCAAAAGTGTACTGGAAATCCGAATTTTCGACATGTTTGATAAATTGATAATTTATTTATTTTTTACCGAAATTTTATTTATTTTTAAGTAATTAAGAAATATCAAGTTTGACTTGGTAATGTTAATCTGAGTCCAAAGATATTTTTGTTTTAGTTTAAACTTTAAAGCAATAATATGGTGTCAGAGAACAAAGGTTAGTTCACTGGATTTCCAGATAGAAAACCTAGAAAATGAAAATAACCAAGTGAAATTTTAAGATGTAAATGGTTAATTTATATTAAATATATTTTAATATGTGAATATTTACATTTTAATTTTGCGAGTAAAATAATGTCCAATTGATGTTCCATTATCTTTGTGATTTTTGGATTTCCAAACAAATTTCTTTTAATGTTTAAAATATTCAATTTTGGTTTATTCCATGTATCTGGTTCAGTGTCATGATAGTTTAACTTGGTTCATAAATCAAAGTCTGTTTATCTTGATCTGTAGTCACCTTGTTTTTCAATAAGTATTGAGTTAGAAAATGATATAACCAATCATTTGAAGTTTAATTAAATTAAACATTTATCTATTTATATAAGAATGTATTTTAATATTCTTGATTTATTGATAGTGTTAATATAGGAAATATAAATTTGAAAATCATATAAATAAAGTATAAGGCTTATTTTAAAAACAAAAAACCGTTAAAATTGATTTTCAAATTACAAAATCTCAAACTAAGTCAGACAATTCATAAACAGTTAATCTCTGCATGAATCCGTTCACCGTTCATACGAAATCGATAAAAGTTCTAATATTTATTGTACTAATTGCTATGAAAATTATTTTCAGTGTACATTCGAAGGCTGCGGGAAAAGGTTTTCACTTGATTTTAATCTCCGCACACATGTAAGAATTCATACGGGCGACCGGCCGTATGTGTGTCCGTTTGACGGTTGCAACAAGAAATTTGCACAGTCCACTAATTTGAAGTCTCACATTCTGACACACGCTAAAGCCAAGTAAGTTTACAAACTAAAATTTAAATGATATATTTTGTTTTACTTTATTTTTAACTTTATTAACAACTTTTCTAAGGTCGGATTTTTCTTGTAGAAATCAACAGAGAGCAGTTGCTGTCGATACTCCGAAGGTAACATGCTTTTTTGATGAAGATTATTTTAGCTTATAGCTAATTCGAATAAAATGAGTTCAGCGGTCGAAGAATTGAGGTGGAGCTTTGCTTTTTCTCATTTTTTTTCTTAATATTTGATTTGATTAAGTTCTACTGAGAGTTTGAACTAGGAAATCACAAGATTACATACGATATATTGATTTTCATTCATAGAGAGAGAGCAAAGCTTGATAGTTTAAATCTTGTAAATAGTTGTAAATGTATTTTGCTATGTAAGAAAAATATGTTATCAATATGTGTTTGAAGTAATGAGAAAAATTAAAAATTTGAAAATTTGGGGGAAAAAAAATTTGTTTAGTTTGATAAAATTTTTTGCTCATTGTTTTTGTTTATTCAGTTTAATGGACGATGTTTGTACTTAAATATTTTTTATTTAATCAAAGTTGTTTACTTAAAAGTACTTTGAATATTTTTGTCGTTTTTGAATATCTAAAACTTCACTCATAATATTAAGATAAAAAAATCTTGGGAAAGATTAAAACAACCTTCTTCCATGGGAAGATTTGAGAAAAGATTGTTAACTCATCCATTCTTTGATAAATCAGTTGTTGATAAAATCTAATCGATTTAATCTCTAGATTAATCATTCATTAAAAGATTTAAAAATTGACGTAAAAATTCCATTAATTTGCGATTTCTTCGCCTTGAAATTTCAAAAATTTCACATTTTTCTAACCCGCCATGTTTGTAAGCGCCATTTTTAATACCGCATTTTCGTATTTTAGTATATTTCGTTTTATTTTTTACTCAGATAAGTCCATCAATTGTATTGAGATATTTAATCAATTCAATAAATTAAACAGAAATAAAAATTAATTAAGTAAAAATAATTTATTTATTTTTAAACGAAAAAGAGAAAAAAATCGTTAAATGCAGACGTTGTCCATTACGAAAACATAATAAATAACCAGGATTTAATATAAGTTAATATTAATTAATTAAAATAATTGATTTTATTTTATTTTTTTTATTTATTCTTAGAATTTCCTGGTGTTTGAAGGCGACGAATTTGCTTAACACAGATATGATTCACAAGAAGGTCAGAGAAAAGCTTTGTCAGAATTTGAGTTGAAAAATACGAAAAAAAGATAAGTTTTTGTTGTTTGATGTGCTGTCGGTCTATGAAGCAGCAAATCACCTGTGATTTCTTTTCTTTTACCCGTTTTTGACATGTTATTGTTCGTATCCAATTGACTGGATGCTTTTTCACTAATTTTTAGCCTCCCATTATTTTTATTTGTAATTTTATTTTTGTTTTGCTTTGCTTTGCCTCTGTTCATTTTTCAAGAAAAACATGGAATAATTTTTATAATTTTTTAATTCTTAAAACACAAAGTTCAATGTCATGATAAGTTGAACGAACTAAACAAATTTTGATTACTGGCAATGAAAAGCTATTTTTTAATGACCCCGAACAAACAGACACAAAAACTATTTATTACACATGTTGAAAAATATTTTCAATACTGTATATGTTAATATCTTGTTCTCATAGTTAACATGTGTAAAGATTGCGAGAAGAAAATAATAATAATAATTAATAATCATAATTAATTTCTATTTGAATGGAAAAAAGAAGCAAATGTTTGTTACAAAAGAAATACTTTTTTGCTTATTATGTATAAATATTTTCTTATTACACCGATAATTTGTAATGTTAATTTTTAAAACTGACACTTACAGAGGGAGTGCATCTAAAATTTGTTAAAACCCACTAAATGGCCAGTGTTGATCGAGGTTTCTGTATTTTGTTCCACTGAATTGTACATAAAAGATTTGTTCTTGCAATAACTAGGACTGGAAATCCTAATATCAAGCCGTCATATTGAGATAAATAAAAACGCTCTGAACGGCAATTGCAAAATTACTCATTCATTTCGATTCATCATATGATACTGTTGCAACGAACTCAAACAAGCTGGTTTCAACTTGTTTACTCTTATGTAATTGACAATATTTCTACGGTTATTGACCACTATTTGTGTAAATTTAAACAATTTGAATTTCGAACGGTCCAAAACTCATTAAATTTTGAATTTCGATCTAAAATTGGTTAAAACTCATTAAATTTTGAATTTCGATCTAAAATTGGTTAAAACTCGTTAAATTCTTAATTTCAATCTAAAATTGGTTAAAATTTAAATTTTGATCTGAAATTCGTTAAAATTCACAAATTTATTTCAAAATAATTGAACCAAAATAATAAAATGGGTAAACTAACCCTATTTAATTAAAACAACATTCACAATACATTGATACTCTTATTAAAATCAGAAATCGACGTAATATCATCCCCTTTCGCATTACAAACTCGAATAGTCCAAGTAACTGCAACAAAAGTAGCAGCATTGGTTGGAAATGCCCTCACAACTGTCGACGCCAAACCCCGGGAAAAAACCCCAATTCCTTCCGCATGGAAACTCTTCAAAGTGCAATCCCATGTATTCTTATACTGTCTTTGTCCACAATCACCGTCAGCTTGCAACCTCGTCTTGATAACATCAATCGGATAAGTAAATACCCACGACATTATCCCACTCAATCCCCCAGCAACTATTATAGGAATGGGTCCTAATGGCTTCTTATCATCCCTCTGGAAACATGCAACAAGTCCTTCATAACATGAAAAATAAATGCCAAAAGCTGGTGCTTCTCGAAATGCGGTTATGCCAAGTCCACGAAAAAGTCCTCGAACACCTTCGTTGCCACGAATTTGATGGACACAGTCCATGGGTCCTTTGTACTTCTGGATCAGCACATTTCTCGCGGAAAGGGCACTTTTCTTGATACTGTCTTCTTGTATTTGAAGTCGAAGTTTGATGAGTTCCATGGGGCAGCAAACTACGGATTGCATTACACCTGCCGTAGCTCCAGCTAGGAAAATACTCGATAATGAGTTAGGGTCAGGAAGTGATTTCTGCACGTTGCCATAGACACCGAATATGAGGGCGTTTACAACTGCTACCCCGGCTAAGGGCGAGGTCATGCCCTTGTATAAACCGAACACCTTAAATGAGATAAGTGAAATGTTTGAAATTTTTAATTTGAATTGATTTCATTTGAAAATTTGTACAATTTCTAATTTTATATTTATAAAATCAACTTACTGTCTCTTTTTTGACAATAGATGCAAAACAATCGACCATTCCTTTGTATTTGGGACATCTTGAATCTTGAGTTTGTAATCTAACCTACAGATTCCGTACAACCCTGATTAAAATCACCCCCAAATAATCAAATAAAAATATTATTTGACATTAACCTTTATAGTATCCAATGGATAACCGACTAAAACGCCAGCACAACCTTAAAAGTGAAAATAAAATTGGAAATTAACTAAATTTATCAATATTTATCGAATAAAATGATTATTATCACTTACCTCCAACACACCCGGCGATAAAATCCAACGCCATGCACTATCGAGTGAACCACTCCTTCGGTTTATACTCAAAGTTGTGTGATTTTTTTAAGTGACGGCTTTTATAGGCCGTCACTTAACGAGACCCAGCGCAACAGTGTAGTTGTTAATAGCATCATTCATCTTCCCGGACTTCTCCACGTGCAATTTGAGTTGAAGATGAGATATTGGTTGGCGGAGATTGACCCAACACGAGATCCACCAATCAGATTGTAGTATTGATAATAGCCGGTAGACACCACTGGCCTGGTTCGGTCACATAGGGGTAGATAAACCGGTCAAATTTCACTTGTTACTAAGGTAACATATCGTGGCTGTATTGAAATGAAGAAATTGATCAATAAATAGTTTGCCGAATTTTTTATAGAGTTGTTTTTTAATTTAGTTTTTCTTTTTTATGTAATGAGTTGAAACTATCAACAAGTTGGATTTGATGCCAAATTAATTGCACCATCTAATAAATATCTTGTAAACATTTTATGAAAAAATAATAAGGGGGGAAATTAAAGACTTAACGAAGAAAGTGTTGTTGGTGTGGGTTTCAGAAGAGCAACGTTTGTATGAATGAAAATAAAAATAGCGTGTTCCTAGAAAATCATGTTTTATTTTTTTTAATTTCAAAGTTTATTTATATATATTGATGTTTCCAACTTATGGTGTAATTTAGATTAATTTGTCACAAGATGTGATAATCACATGTTTAAAAAAATTATCGTCGGCTTGATAAAAAGTTATCCTAACGGGAGCGTCATAAAAAGATGCGTCGTTCGATGCGCGGTATGACATGAGTCTTTATTTTTTTATCAGTATTATACTGATTCGAAGTAATTCGAATACTGCATTTTATGACTTCGTGCAGGGTTTTTTCCACTTGCTGTATTAATTGCATGGTATACTGCAATCATATGACAAAAAAAGAAATTTATTGGTAAATCTAAAAGGTGAAACCACATGTTGTCTGAAACGTGAAATGAATCAAGTTATGAAACTTTCTATTACCCCCATTGACTTAAAATGAAAAACCTAAAATGAAAATATTTTATTAAATACATTATTAATAAAAACGAATAAAATTAAAATTAGTTTGAGAAATCCCATACTACTTGCAGTAAGATGTGTCTGGTTTTATAAACACCCCATTTTTAACACACGGCTCCAACTACTGGGGAATCGCTATTTCAGCTTCAGCGTAATTGAGAAAAACGTTAACTTATAAAAATATAGAATTTTTACTTTCTATAACCCCGTTATTATGGATAAAGACTACATTCCTCTAAACAGCAAGAAAAAAGCTCGGAATTTTCCAAATAACTCTTCTTGTAGAGTTGACAAACGGCTGTTAGCACATGTCCGAGAAGTACGTTTGATATAATTAAAAATACGATATTAATTCAATTATTAATTATTGTAATTCATTATTTCAGTACTTGGAAAATTCATCTGAAGACATGATAAATATTGAGTCAATGGCGGATGATTTACATAAAATGAGGTATTTATTTATTTTAGTTTTTCATCAAAAAAATATTTTCGATAATTAACCGAAATTTTATCAAATATTTGTAGGCATTATGCTAGAAAAAAGAGAAATCCATTTTATGCGGAAGTAGAAAAAGGTAAAACGAATTAATTATGAGTTAATTTTAATTAAAAAAATTTAATAAAACCCATATTTGGCGTTAATTAATTTATTTTTTCTGTTTTAGCTTTTAATATTATTAGCAAAGAAGCGTGGTATAGAAATAAAACTGTGTCATCACCTGAATTCTCATCTGATAATGAAAATTATGTCGAAATACCTGATAATGATCTAGTAAATCAAAGTTTGTGCAAATTATACGCAAATAAACCGAAAACTGAAGACAAAACAACAACAAAGAAAGAGGAAAACGATATTCAAATTATAGAAGAAACAAATAAAAAAAGAAAAAGAAAAAAAGCTGAAACACCAAGTGAAGAAATAACTAGAAAGAAACCGAAAAAAAATGGTAACAGAAAAATTAATAATAAATTAAATAAAATATTTTCATTTTTTCTTTTTTCCTTAAATTCTAGATGTTTTAGTAACACATTCAACAGTAACTTTTAAGGACATGGGCGGTTGTGAATCAATTCTCATTGTAAAAACAAATAAAATAATTGAAATTTTAATTTATAGTTGAAATTAATTTGTTTATTTTTCTTTTAGCGAGTTTGTAATCTCGTTTTTCACTTGAATCATCCCGAAATTCATTCGACACTGGGAATTAAACCACCAAGAGGAATACTAATTCACGGCCCCCCAGGTTGTGGAAAAACAATGCTAGCTAATGCAATTGCAGGAGTAATAAACCAAAATTATTAAAAATTTATAAAAATTAATAAACTACAATTTTTAAAAAAATTGTTTAAAGGAACTGAAGTTACCAATTTTAAAGATGGCTTCCACAGAATTAGTATCAGGAATATCTGGTGAATCTGAAGAAAAAATTCGAGAAGTTTTTGATAAAGCTGTTGCAAATGCACCTTGCATTTTATTTATTGACGAAATTGATGCAATCACTCGTAAACGAGAATCGGCCCAACGTGAAATGGAAGTTCGAATAGTATCGCAACTATTAATGAGTATGGATGGTAAGTAATTTGTAATAATTTTATTTTATTTGAAATTATTATTTATTTTGTTTTTAGATTTAAATACAAAAGATGCTAAAACTCAAGTTCTTGTGCTTGGAGCAACAAATCGTCCTGATGCTCTTGATCCTGCATTACGTCGTGGAGGTCGCTTTGATAACGAAATCAATGTACCAATACCAGACGAAGCTGCGCGAATAAGACTTATGAAAGTTTTATGTAATCGAATTAATGTAGATGAAAGTTTAGATTTTAATAAATTAGCAAGACAGACACCCGGTTTTGTTGGTGCTGATTTAGAAGCCTTAACAACAGCAGCAGGTAGTTCTGCTATTAATAGGTAATTTCTAGATTTGTTTACTTTTTATTAAGATTAATAATTTTAATTTTAATTTAGGGTATTAGAATCTTTACAGAATAAAGTTTCTGTTACAAAACCTGATTCGGATGTAGATGTTAATTTACAAAATGGTATAAAATTTTTCAAATTTGTTAGCAGAATTTCATTTTTGCTTTTGATTTTTTCTAGCAATTTCGTTATTAAGTTCTGAGCCTTTATTAACACCGGAAGAACTAAATAATTTATGTATAAATTTAAGTGACTTTGAAGTAAGTTTTATTTATTTATTTATTTATTTATGTGTTTATTGATGTAAACAAAAATTTAGACGATTTTGTTTATTTATTTAGACTGCTTTAACAACAGTTCAACCTTCATCGAAGAGAGAGGGATTTAGTACTGTACCTGATGTAACTTGGGATGATGTAGGGGCATTGAAAGAAGTACAAGAAGAATTACGGATGTGTATTACTGTAGGGAAACTAAATTAATTAATTTTACTAATAGGAATAATTTAATTGATTTAATTTCGATATTTTAGGTTCCAATTCATTATGCAGAAACGTGTGAAAAATTAGGAAAATTAACCGCAGCTGGTATTTTATTATTTGGTCCACCCGGATGTGGAAAAACATTACTAGCAAAGGTTTATATATTTATTTTTGAATAATTTAAAAAATTAATTCAATTTGTTCTTTAGGCAATAGCTAATGAATCTGGACTAAATTTTATATCGGTTAAAGGTCCGGAATTGATTAACATGGTATTTATATTTTTTATTTTCACTTTATTTAATATCAGTATTTTTTGTTTAAATTGAAAAATTAAAAATATATATTAATTTTTTTAGTATGTTGGTGAAAGTGAACGTGGCATTCGAATGTGCTTCGAACGAGCACGTAATTCAGCCCCGTGTGTGATTTTCTTTGACGAATTTGATGCTCTTTGTCAAAAACGTGGAGGAAATTCAAATGTAAAAAAAAATATCAATTTTATTTATGGAATTGTGGTAAAATAATTTATCCATTTACTAATACAGCATGAAGCAAGCACACGTCTTGTTAATCAACTTCTCACTGAAATGGATGGATTTAACGCTAGGAAAAATGTATTTATCATCGCTGCAACTAATCGTCCGGATAATATCGATCCAGCTATGCTTCGTCCAAACCGACTCGGTAAACTTATCTACGTTGGGTTGCCATGTCCCCAAGCTAGAGTAGAAATATTACAGACAATTACAAAGGTAAATAATTTGAAATTAATTAATTAGAATTTAATTTTAAATTGTTAATTGTAAATTTATGTAAAGAATGGAACACGGCCGCCATTGGCTGACGATGTCGATTTAAATATAATTGGCTTAGACAACCGTTGTGAAGGGTTTACGTAAGTATGGAAGTTTGATGCAAGAGTTCATTGATTCTAATCGACTGTTCTGTTATGTAGAGGTGCTGATTTGAACGCATTAGTTCAAGAGGCAGCTGATTGTGTTTTGAAAGAAATAATTGGCAATTTACCAGATGCAAAAGTTTTAGTTGCACAACGACATTTTGAAGTTGCTTTCAACAAAGTCAGGCGATCTGTATCAGCCAAGGTTAATAGTGATTTCATCATGTTAACGATTAATTTTTTTATTTTAAATTTAATAATGTTATAAAATTTTATATTTATAGGATCAGAAAGTGTATGATAAAATGAGGAATAAGTTGGACATTTGCGACACATGATAAGAAAATGAAATAAAAATATAAAGGTATAAAGCACAAAAAGTCCGTTATTAAATTTACAAAACATTTAATGAATTTATTTTTTTTTTTTTGAAATTTTAGTTGACATGTTTAAGTAAATGGAGAATTAAAATATTTCTTTATACAACTTATCAAGGCATGCAGAAATAAGTAGTTCTTCATTACTGGCAGCGAGTCGACTGGGAATGAAGAATAAAATCTTAATTTTTATATCTCAACTATAAAAATTTCCCAATGAACCATAAAATATTATTTTGAGATATTTTCAAAAAACATGAAAATTGTTTTTGTCTGTTTTGCACAGGAAAATAAAAGAAAAATTGATTTTTTTATGATATACAAAATAAACTTTATGTAAACAATGTAAAGATAACAAACCAAAAAAAGTTTTTATTATAAAAGGAAAAAATGTCCAAAGTTATTTATTAATTAATTAATAATTCGTATCTATAAAAACAAGATATTCTTAAAGGGACAACTAAAAATAGGAAAGGAAAAAATGATGGGAAGAATTTACTTGATTCATAAAACGTACATAGTATAAGCTTTATCCACTATACACATGCTTGCAACAATATTCAGAAACATTTCCTAGTTGACATTACAAACACACCACAGTAAACCACTGAGAGAGAACCAAAACGAGGCACTGAAATACTCCTCTGGCACCATTGTTTTTCATTTGTTTTTCTAAAAAAAACCATTCCAAGAAATAAAATCCAACGTCACTTGAGAATTGATGTATTGCACTACTTATTTATATATATTTTTAAAAACAGTTTTTTTTTTATTTAAATTTTTATTAAATTCTACTTGCTGTAATTGAAACAAAATTCTGTCCGGAGGTTTTAAATCCATTTAAAATTGGCAATGTTTTAACGGTTTTTTTCATCTCGTATATAAAAACAAATTCAAAATGTCACTTTTTTAAAAAATCAAGTCAAAGGACAATTGGTGATGAAAACTAATTTTTTTTAATATAATAATAAACGTTCCTCTCGTTGTGTTTTTGTAAAATGTCGAGCAAGCAGCAACGTAAATCGAATCCTAATTTTTTTTTGTTTTGATAATTTTTTAAGAATACATGAGCAAAAAAATTTAAAAAAGAAACTTTCACCTGCCCTTCAACAAGTCCCATTAATTATTCTGTGATCGGGCAGTGGTTGAATTCGGAGTTGGTGGTGGTGGTGATGGTGAACAACATGATACAGAATCTATAATTTAATCAACAAAATTTTTCTACATTAATAGTGGATAATAATAAGAATTAATAGATCTAAATAAATGGGAATTAACAATCGGATTGAAAGAAATCAGGTAATAAATCACCATCGGTTTGTGGCTTTGGTGCTGCGTTTCGCTTCGATTTGCGATATTGTTCTGCAGGGCCCCAAATGCGAACGGTTCCATCATCGGATCCACTAGCCAATATTTGCGGAAAAGTTGGGTTCCAATTAACGCAATTGACGGTCCGCATGTGACCTGCAAGAATGGCAATTGGCAATTCGCGGCGAACATGCCACACATACACTTTGTGATCTGTAAAAAAAAACAATAATAAATAAATAAAATAAAAACAAAACAAATGTAAACAGGGTTGGCATAGCTAATTAGCAGTATTTTATTTAGTGCTCGAACAACTTAGCAAAAAATCAGCCAAAAACCAGTTAAAACTAGCAAAGAAAAATCAGAGAAGTGTAGCAAATCTAACCCCATTTTTCGTTAATTTTATCTGATTTTTCGTCAATTTCAGGTGGATTTTTGTTAATTTAAGCGCTCTTAACCAGTCTAAAATAATAACAAAATCATTAACACTTTAAAAAACTGCTAAACCAACAATAAAAACCCAAGAAATAAAAATTAATTCAATTCATCACCTTCACTCCCACTGGCAACGAAATCTTGATTGACGCCACCGAAACAAGAGTGAATTGTGTAAAAACCTTGAGTAACACCTTGGAATTTGCGGATTAGACATCTATCCTGTAAATCCCATAAATGCACACCCTGAAAATAATTTTTTAATAACAACACAAAAAAAGTATTACTATTTCGACAGTAAATATTATTATTTATCAAATTGAATTAAAAATGCATTAACTGAGTAGTTCACCTGAGTTGCTACATTTAAAAGAGCTAGGCGTCCTGAGTCGTTACAGGTAAAAGACATAATTGCATGATCTTCTTGAATACTATAAACAAAACCGAAAAAAAAGAACCGTTACATTTAAAATGAATTTTTCTTTCAAAAATTGATACCCAAGCTTACATATTAAAATCAGTTAATTCTTCAAAATTATAACCCCTAATTCTATGGTGGGTGTCGGATGCTAGTACCACTTTCCCGTCCCGTTTACACCACAAACACTGAACGCGAACTCCTTCCCACGAATCCAACACGTTTCCATCCAAGTCCTGCAAACCACCATTCATCATTTCAAGCACACAAAATATTTTTTTTTTCATTTTTCTTTTTTTATCATGAAAAAAAACATTTTCATATTTTCTTTACGACATCAATTTTCTTACGCATTGATAAAACTGTCCTCGAGTTCCCCCCGTTACAAATTTCTTGGAGTCTTTATGCCAAGAACAACACGTTAAACTATCTTCAGGAGAATGACTCATTTTAACCCGTAAATCTCCGGTCTGTGTAACAAAAATAACAAAAGCAAAATTAATTCATTAAAATAAATATTTAAAAAAAATTAATTCTTACTTGCACATTCCAAACCCATAATTCACTACAATCATCCGGTCCACATGCAATAATATAAGCATCATCGGGACTCCATGACATGTAAGATACACCATATGAATGGCCTTCCAATGTTCTCCTGTGACGTAACTCTAATGTATCCTGAAATAAACACATTTATTTCAAATTTCAATTTTATTTCATCTAGAATTTAACCGTACTAATTAATTAACTAGATTAATCGATTAATTTCAAGTAGAACGTCGATTATCGAAACTAATAATCGGACATTTTAAAAAAATATCAAATTTTTTTGTTTTAATATGCCTAAGCATCTACTTGATGCTAAATCACGAGTTTTCTTTCAAGTTTAATCGAATCACATCATTTTTATTCAGTTGTTCGGTTAACTGACATCTGATAATCGATGTTCTGTTCTATTTTATTTGTTTATTTATTTAATTTCATTTTAAGCAAAAATTTTAGATTCCGAATTTTTAAAATATTTGTCAATAATTAATTCAAACATACAGTATCCATTTCCCAAATGATAACAGTGGTATCCTTTGATCCTGTGGCTAATTTAGTGCCGTCATTTGAGAATTTACAAAACCAAACTTCATCGCAATGATCGTTGAGCACTTGAAGTGTTTCACAAGGAAACTGCTCCCTGCAACTGGAACTGATTAAACGCTTTAATTATAATCTTTTTGCTGCTTTATCTACCTGCTGCACACGTGATCCATCAGCAACGATACTTGTTCGATGCTGTTGTCGATGCGTGTGTTATGGTAAGGACACCTATCTTTTTGCAACTCAATTGCTTGCGTCAATAGAGTTTGTAGGCGTCGTGGAGGTAACATTATAGTCGGAGGTAAATAAACTGCAATTTTGAAAAAAATTATTTTAATGTAGTAAAAAATAAATATTTTATTTTATACCTTGTAATCGTTCCATTAGTTTAGTTCTAGAATCGGAATCTTTTCCTCCCCAATTCGAAGTACTGCGAAGCTCTTCACCGCTGCCACACATTATGTAGCTTAACAGAAATAAAGTCAAAAATTAATATGAATTAAATTCAAATTTTGAACTAATGGAATTCAATTTTTGAATTAATTAAATTCAAATTCTAAACTAACAAAAATTGAATTTTTGAACGAATTAAAATTATAGTTTTGAATTAATTGAATTCAAATTTTGAACTAATGAATTCAATTTTTGAACGAATTAAAATTCAATTTTTGAACGAATT
>JAQFZN010001105.1:0-18705 GCA_034687075.1 Geophilus carpophagus | reverse complement strand
ATTCATTTTTTTAAATTTAGCACTTATTCATATTCTTAAATTTAGCACTTATTCATTTAGCACTTAGTTTTTTTAGCGGTTATTACACAGCCCCCAAGCATTACTTGTCACTGTTTTTTTTAAAAACATTATTTTCAACTCTTAAATGATTAATTAAAGACGGTGTTAGGCCAATAACAAAGAACCAAGGGGGAAAATTAAGGTCATAATAACGTTGTTTAACAAAAAAATAGTATCGCCGATATTCAGATAATTTTATAAATTATCCGAATAACGAAGTTTATTTCGCTCTTCTTTATCCGGATATCTGGATATCCGGATTGGCATCACTAGAACCTACTATCTTCTTCGAAGATCGGGACTCATTTCCTAACTGCGTGTTGCAGTAGTGGGCATAGATATAAAATTAGGCCCAACCACATAGTCATATTAGTATGCCTATTTTAGGCCTATTGCCAGATCCTTTTTCTTTTTATTACCTGATTGTTCTAAGATTATACCAGATGTAATGTAGACATGTTTTAGACATATTCTAAAAGAAAAATAAACTGAATTAAACACGTAAAACAAGCTTAAAAACGATCGCAATAACATATTGAAGAAAAGTCAGTTAAGATCAGACTGGCGATAGACAGGAAGTGTGGGTCTATATATAAAAAAAATTAACACTCTCTATTGGGGTAACTTTGAAAATACTGAATAAGTTGGATTTGATTGAACAATACTTGTAGGACATTTTCATACGAAATGACGTACAACTGAAACTGCAAGTGGTGGGCGGAGCTAAGTCTTTGCGTTGCAGTTCTCGTTTAACTGATTGCAGAACCTCTCTAATGTCCACTATTGGACTGCAGGCGGATATCCCAAGATCCCATTGACGTCATGTGGTGAATCATTTAAGGGTTTTTTTTATGAATTTTTTAAATTATTTGTACATCAATCCAGCGTAAGAAAGTTTTATGCTGTAAATAGTTTAAAGATAAAATAATAAATAACAATATAGAAATTATAGTTTAAAAAAAGCAAAAAATGTAAAGAGTTTGACAAACTGGATGGTCTTGGGTTTTGCAATGTAAACACCATAGAAAGTTCAAAGGAAGAATAAACAATCCTTATGGACCAATCTGAGCATAAAGATGATTAAAGATGATGGTTTCCCTGAAACGTTTCAAGCCTATTGAGATTTGTATACTTAATGAATTCTTAATTAAGCAAAATGGCTGCCAATTTGTTCAAACTTGAAGTAGAAATCGGTTTCGCTTTGTTCTATCTACTCCTAATTTAACTTTTTTATAATTATGTGTATAGAAGAACATTTTACAACTTAAAATCATTGTATTAGTGTATTGATTATCTTAACACATTTTCTTGTGTTCATTTTCTTAAACCGACAAGAGTTCAGTATAATGAACATACATAACTCAATAAGCGAATTGCTTAAGGCTTAATTACAATATTGAAAAGTTTGACATACCATTCAAACTTTTTTTTAGATTCCAGTGACAGTGAATAGCTGTGTGCATGCATAATTAAGCTTGTAACCATAGAAACGAAATGCTTGCAGTAATATTGTGCTGATTATTATATTTTTACATTTCTAATTTGATTTAAACAAAATATCAATAATTTACAATAAAAATTTGATCAGTTATGACAAATTATCGTACTTTAAACTATTACGTCAGAAATCTAAAGCAAATTTTAAAAGTTTTCTTAATAGAAACTTGAGAACAAAACAACTCTAAAAATATTTCCTTCCCTATTAGTCTGCTAATTAAGAGCTCTATGGGCAGAATTTGAAGTGTGACAAAACCAGAATTAATATTGTTTTTATTTTCTGTCACTTCTAATAGAAAGACATCCCATTGGAAATATTTTTTCAAACAAAAAAAGTTTTGTCTGTGAACAAATAAAGACTCATTAGCAATTTAGGCTTAAAGCTTTTTAACATAACACCTGATAACCTAACAGCTTCAATACATTTCTCTTGAGATACATTTCAGAGCAGGTTGTCATATTATTAAGCAGTTACACAACCATGCCCAACATTTATTAATACCTTCACCTTAAATTAAGATAACTAACAATAAAAATATTACGTATACCGTATTGTAAACTTTTTAACTGTGTTTTAACTAATAATATGAACAAAAAAATTGAAATTATGCTGCACTTGTTTCAAATGCACAATATTGCAAGGTTAATCAATTAACCCGATTCAAACGACCTTGGCACAAAATAAAACCACTGAACTCGCATTCAATTTTAATTCACAACAAGCATTCATTGATCTAATTTAACAACAAAAAACAAAACAGTAAACCTGAGAAAACAAAATCGATCTCAACTTTTAAGTTGAGAGGCCAAACTCATCTTTCATGTAACTAAATGTGATTAGCATAAAAAATTTAACCCATTCTGCTCAGAGATTCAGTTTGGTTTGCACCCATAACTCAATAAGCAAATGTCAACCTGAAATGGCGAGATCAGAGGTGTGCAGTTAAGGTCCGTTCGCTATAAATCAAACGCTCGTTTTCATGGATTTTGTTGGTAACCCTCTAAAGAAAGAAGCCCCCACAAACTGGTCCCAGCTGGTCAGTGTGCTAAAAAACGATTTACGACCAATGACCACTTTGGCCCGTGCTACCCATCACCCTTCTTGATCAATTGAGCCAGCTGGAACTAGTCCATAATAAGCAGCTAGGGGTCGATCAAAACTTTTAGCATCATTTCTATCATTTTCTCTTCTTGCTCATTAAAGGGCTACTTGTGGCTATAAAACCAATAATTAAATTAAACATTTTGCTTTAAACAACACAAATATTGAAAATGTTATTTTATATATGTATTTTTTTATGAGATTATTATGGTACTTGTTTTGTAATTAAGAGAAACAATTACGATTCTAATTTTTTGTGAGTAATTCTTCCATCATTGACAAAGCAGTTAAGCATTAAAAACGATGATAAAATTATTTTTATTATTCACTTTTTATATTTTATAATTTCTTTTAATGTTAAAATGCTTCATCGACTTTATGCGAAATCAGCTGAATTAATCAAATGCCAAACTAAAAAGTAAATTTTTTAAATTTAATAATATACTAACGTAGCAATAGATTGTTAAATGGAATATTTTCTCAATTTTCTTTTTATAGAATCTAAAACTTAATGGCAGTATTTTTTATTTTTTTTTTTTAGATAAAAATACTTTTACAATTTTTACATTTTTATGACAGAATAGAAGTTATTTGAAGCAATAAGATGTTTTTAATTGGTTTTTTCCATGTCAAACAATTGTGTACACTTTATTGAAAATAAGAAATGAAAAAATAAAAATTAAAGAAAAAAACAAAGAAATCATTGCAACCATATTAAATTAAACTTCTTAAACTCAACCACCAAAAAAAACCATCACAATTCGGAAAAAAAAAAAAATTATTCTATTCCTTCAAAAGAATTAAATAATATCAAGTTACGACTAGGCTAGCTTTCTACAAAAAGTAAACAATGATTTCATACTGTCAAGTAATTATTTTAATTTCAAGAAACTAACCACAACTAATCTAAATAAAGTAAAAATAAACATTTTCCTTTCAATCATTTCATTATTTTATTTAAATTCACCATAAATAAACAAAATAAAATATTATAATTACTAAACATAGTAATAATACGTATATAATAATACCCATATAATCTCTGCATGCACTAAACAAAATAAGTAAAATAAATATTTTTTCCAGAGCAATAGATACACAAAAAATAAATTTGCCCATTGCAGAGCTTCCATTCAATTTGCACATTTAAAAAAGCTGATTCAGCTTTTCATAAGAAGAGCGCGCGGGCTATATGTACCCATTTACCGGTGTGGGTCTGCTTCGGGCCATGACACGCGCAACGGCATTTTCAGCTTTCCTAGCCAACTTTTAGCATGGTCCGATATGCCTCGCAGCTTCTGTGAGCTTGATAAGAGCAGCAGTCATAAAGCGAAGGCAATGGATCAAACCGCCTTTCATAAAGGGGAAGGTTTATAGATGTCATGGCTTAGCTTCTCCCTTTTCCTCATCACTGTGCATGCATCAGATGCAGCCATCTCTTTTTTCTGTCTTCTAGCCAAAGATAACGACACTCATGCAACACCCAATCCATCACGTTGATGAGTGTGCGAGATGTTTAACAAATGAATAAATTCTTTGCTCATTTTTAAACATCCATTTTTTTCCCATTTCGTTTACGAACTACAGATTTAACGGTTTTTGGTTACCCACTACGTAGCACCACATTGCAATAGAAATGATTTTTTAACCATATATAGAAAATAAAACAATTTACGAATTCTTTCGTGCAGTTAATTGCTTTTTTCCTATTCCCAATTGCATTTTTTTCTATCTAAACATTTATATTGAATCTTTCATTATAATATATGATTAAATAAGATTTATTTCTATAATAAAATACTAAAACTTGCCATGCACTTCCTATAAATATAATATTTCCAAAAAAACTAGTTTTGCATGCTGTTAGCTTATAAAATAAAACTAAATCTCTTTAGATGCAATCATTAAAACCCAATCCCAAGTTTCAAAAGTAAAATAATAATAAATAAAACACATTTACAAAGTCAGCCTTAGACTTAACCTTGGTGTTTACTTATTCATGTTGACTCCATCTCGTTGGCAGCTGCCTGAGAACATCGACTCTTCATCTGATCTACGACCGAGTTAAGACCGTAAAAGATCCCTAATGATGAAGGGGAACTCGCACCATACTTTCTATATTTTGCTACTCACACTTCACTCACGTATACCCTCTAGCACTAGCCGTCAACTATTCTTCATGACAAACCCATTTCTTTCACGCTTACTTGCATCTTCAATAGCTACCCCCTTTACTCACTCCTCCTCCACTCGCCCTCAGGGACCCCGCCATCTTATAAAATGGCCAACAAAACCCTCTATTGACTTCTGCTACAAGAATAATGAAGTTTTGTCTTTTTTTTTTACTTCAACTATTCCCTTTGGTTTTATTTTTTATCCTCCTTTTCTCGTGCTATGTTTCCATGTTCATCTACATCCTTACTTTTTCCCTCTTTTAAGCAAAAGAAAAAGTTTCCCCAAGACAATGCTGTGATTAAAAGTGGCTCAGTTCGGTTGGCAAGCCAAAATCACCAATAAAAATCTTGAATGAGGAAAGAGAGTAAACTCTAGGGGTAGAAGAGTAAAAGAGAATTTACTGGAATTTTTTGAGGCATAAAAAAAACAGTTACTTAGATAAGTAACCATTACCCTGTACTTTGAAAGAATGCACAAGATTCCTTTAGTGAAGAAGAAAAGTTAAGGACAAAGAGAAAAAGCTGCCAATAGAAAAAAATAAAAATAAAGAAGGTAAGTGTGAGTTGGGTATATTTATACAGCAATTTTAATTCAACGGTTTCTTCTGATCCAGTACCAAGGTGAAGAGACTCGAGTTTCCTGCTTTTTATACAACTACAAGGTTACGAATCTAGGTGTTACGTGAGGTCACTGAGCTAGCCGCAGGGATTGTACATGCTTCCAACTTTTCATTTTTTTCATTTCTTTTTTATTAACTTTTTCCTTTATTTTCAATCTTTTATATTTTCATATTATTCGCTACATCAATTTTTAATGGTTAAAAAGGACAAATAAAAAACAAAATCGAATTAATTTGTAATATATATAGAATTGTCCAGGTAAATCAATTGATTTTTGCATGAAAATTCAAAACCCATGAGCCAGCTCGTCAAATAGGCTCTAGTGAGTGGTGAATGAGCAAGTCAACTCCTGTGGATTGAATTACAAATCCGGATGAATTGATTCGTGTAAACGTTGTTTGATATTGATTAAAACTTGATTTTGCAAGATCCATCCACCGGAAAGTTTATAAAGTAACAAAAATTAATTATTAAACATATTCTTACCCAAGAGTGTAAATAAAAAATCGTTGCAAAGTATTCGTAACTGCATTATCTCTCTTTAATTTTTTTATTCTGACTTTTAATGTTTAATCAAATTAATGCAAATTTCTAACTTAAGGAAGCTTAAGATAATGAATAATCTTCAGTTGGATGCTTCATAAGGTAAAACTCCATTAATTTTTTTTCTCTAACTAAACAACTTAAAATATCATTAGAAAATTCTTAATTTCCTATTAATTTAATACAATTCAATTCAATGATGAATGCACTAAATTAACATTATTATTATTATTATTATTATTACTTCAGACAAAAAAAATTCTCATAAAAATAATTAAATCTCCATTAATAATCTGAATTTCTTTTTCCTCAATCATAATTTAGAAAAAAAGTTAAATCAAAAAATTTTAAAAATAATAATTAATTAATTGATTAAGGATTTGAAGATTTCAAATTCGATTTTTCATTTAGAAGTTTGAGCTGAAACCAATAGCTGGAAATACACTAAACTCAAGAAGAAAAAAAACCATCTATATGCACAAGTTGCACTTTGATTTTAGATATCCTATTTTCTTTACTGGCAATGCGACTCTTGGGAAATGTTGACAGCCGTCAAAACGTGACAACTCAAGAAATAAGAAACCATCTTACACACACCTATCAACCCAAAAAAAAATAAGAAAAAACCACCACTACAGGCAAATATTTATCGATTTTCATTCACATTGAAAAACAATGCTGTAAGAGAGAGGATAGGATTGATTGAAGAAAGTGTCCAAAATCCCTCTCTGTCAAGTCAATTAGAAAACGAATTCTCTACAACACAATGATGAAATCAAAGATACAGATGCTGCTTCACCAATATCTTTCTTCGTCTTTTGTCGATCCAGCGTCCGTGTCCGAGGTCGAAAACCCACGGTTCACAGCTAGCAGCATCAAAGGCTGGCACTGATCCAGCAGTTGGCACAACAAGAAGCCGATCCCAATGGCACGTGATGGTCTTGCGAGATGAGGAAGGAAAACCAGGGGGCGCACATGATCAGTGCGTGAGGTGCATGACACCCTTGGTTACCTAGGTAACAACGCGTGGACAATTTCCCACCTATCCAAGTGTGGAAAACCACTGCCGGTGGATGGACGCTAGCACCAATACCAACAAGTTCAATTGTAATACAATTTTTTTTTCTTATTCAAAATAAAAATTGAATGACTTCATTTCAATAACAACATGATTTTAATAACTGTGTAACTGCTACAGGCAACGATTTTACTTTCAAAATACCTAAATGATATTTAAATATAAGTAAAGTTTAATTAAAATTGTAGAAATTGCTAACTGATAATAGTTGATGAAAATTTCAAAGTAAAAAAAAAAAATTAGTATTGATTTGTTGCTTGAGATTATTGCACACTTGGAAATCGAAATGTAATCCATTATTATTCTTTAAGAGTTAAATAATCTGTAAATCTTAAATGGGCATATGTTAGAAATAGCCCTAGAGAAATGTAATAGGGAGATAAACGGTAATTGTTTTGTGGGTCACTGGAAAGGTTATCAAAATTGACATTTGCCACATTTTTAATCCTACGGCTAGTCTTTAATTTAATTTAATACTTAATATACAGCACATCTTACATAATAATTTGCCCATTCAACTAATTTGAGACTAAAATCTGTAATCTGTAATTAACTCTTTTCAGATTACCAAATTCCTCGTAGACTAGTTTGATGCGACATTGCATGTCAACACTATTAGAATATTTCAAAAAAAAATCAATTCATATATATATTGTCACATAGTAATAACGGTTCAGCTTTATTTTAAAGCTATAAATAATAATTTTCTTTATCAATCTGGTCCTGATGCGTGATTTTGAATTGAATGTCAAGCTTGCCACAAACATCAAAAATGCAATTGACTAAATGAAAATTGAAAAGCTATATTTACCATTCCATTAATTGACAGATAAACCGCATTGATATCATGTTTATTTTAAAACTTCGCTCAATACCACTAAATAACTAAACAATAACAAAAACTACAACTGAAATAATAAAATGGTTCTGGAGTCAAAAATTATTACTCAATTAAATGAAATTTTAGCGCTTTGTGACTGCGCCATTAAATTTCGACTGAGTCGATTCAATCTCTGTGATCCAACACCAACCCCATAAACCTTTGTGTTTCTCTTCAAAATACCTATTATTATTACAGCTATTTCTGCAACAACGGCTGTAGAACTAATAGACAACACACACTGCTTTTACGCGCTACATTACCTTTAACGGTCAACAGAACAGATCAACAATAACTGTTGGCCGGAATAAACTGAACAATTATAGATGCCATCTATATTTTTAACTGTTTACGTTTTTAATAATTTCTAATAAATACAAACCAATTCTACTATCCAAATTTGAAAAATTTTCATTTCTTTATCTATTTCAAAAATATATTGTCTTAATGTTTGTTATTACATTACACAACTGAGGTAGTAAGCTTGTCAAGACTTATTTTAATAGTTTAGGAAAATGCTAAGATGTTGAAATGAGTTCCAAGTCATGCGCAATCGAAAATGTCAACTCTTAACGAGGTGTTCTGCATCATCAGCATCGAATGAAAGACGTGCTGATATTTATCTAAATAAGAAAAGTAGGGTGTTGAATTTAATAGAACGTCATCTCTAAGAAAGAGAGCATCATCTACTAGCTATGAAGTGGAGAGGAGCAAGAGAATAAGACCGAGAGTGGAGTTGTTTGCATATTTAACAAGCGCACAGGATGAAGAGAAAATTGTTAAGCGTGATTTTTAATAAACTCCCACCTGTGCACACCGCAAAACAACACAACGAAAACACAATTCCTGTCATTAATGTCGCTTTAGCTTTTAATTGTAATAAATGCATTAGTAATTATTCTATTAAAAATTGTACGTATGTAATTACATTTAAATATAAACACTATAAATCTATCGGAAAAATTCAATTTTTAAAAGCATAAAAAATGACGGAAAACAAAATGACCAATCTGTTTGGAATTCATCCATCTGCATCACCGCATGATGGAACAAATAGGTATACTTTGAAATGATGTGGTCATAACAGCATCAACTGAGAAAAAGTTGTTGTCGTCAACTTGCCTATTGCCTTAGGAAAAAATCTGATTTGCATGTGCAAGCTAAGAAAAAAATAAAGTCATTTCATAAATCCTACTTTGAAAATGTTATATTGTAAATCTTGTAACAAAAATTACTTATTAACATTTTTTATTAGGAATTGTAATTATTTTTTTTTCCTTTTAAAGCAAGAAAAGTCAATATCTCAAATAAAGTCATGTTCAGGTGCGCAAGCTAATTTTCTACACGTTTTCGTTGCTTTCACATGGTACTGTCAGATGCCATTCAGCTTGAGTCGAAGAAGGGCGTGGTGGAAGAGCATATATGTTGGAATTTGAACCTTAATCGCAGCCTCCATCTGAGATTGAAAAGCAAACTGATCTGAAGCTCTCTGCTTGCTTTATTCTAACGGAATAAAATTGCTATTAATTCCCAATTCAACCATCACAGATGACCACTCGCTAATCTTTAGCCTTAATTTTGCTAATAAACTAATTACCATTAATGAAGCCATTCATTAAACTCTAGAGGTTTAAAAATAGGCTCAAGATCCATCAAGAAGAACGACCTTTCATTTTATCACCTAATTTCACTCTTCAGCTGAGTCCAACATTCCATTACATTAATCAATTTAAAGACGACAAAATAAAAAAAATCACTCTACACTCTTCCATTCCTTGATCAATCTTTTCCTAGCTCTTCACTAACACTAAATCAAACTGCAATTTTGTCAAAGTCAGAGAAAATTTAAATGAATTAAGTGCCATAATTTTGTAGTTTTTTCAGACCAAATATATTAAAATTATTTTGAATAATTTTTAAATGTGATTTTGAAAATTGATTTTATTCAATACATTAATTCATTTAATAGGGCAATGACGTGAGAGAAGTTGAATTGGGTTAAAAAGCTAACGTAACGCTTTTTTGAAGCTTCAAAATTAATTTGTCTAACATTCCAAATCGATATATACAAGCAAAACGCAACAAAATTAATTTCCAATATGTAAGGTTAATTATTGTACATAAAAACAGTCGCTATTACTCTTGTGAATTCCAGTGGTGACATTCCCAAGACAACACGAAACAAAGAGAGAAAAAGAGTAAACAAAAAATATTTATTAAAACAAAGTTAAGCTGCTGCAAACCCAGCAACAAATGTTCATGTGAAAAACATCATACGCTTGAAAGCATGTCCATGTATATGCACAGGTGATAATGAAAAGCAATATAGAATAATGACAGTAAGACCATACTAATAAATTGGCAGCTTTTTTGTAAAATATTGCAAAAAAATGCAAAAAAATTACAAAAATAATGCAAATTCTAAGGTAAACAAGGCAAAAGAAAAAAGATTTACGAGTTCTGTGAGTTGTGTTGAAAGGAAAAACGACGGCAGAATACTTGGCCCTTACCCGGACGAAGCTTTTCTCTTTTCGTACTATGAAGAATAACTCATTTGCATTATATGTACTGACGTTAATATATTTTTTTCCCCTTCACTCGCCTTTTGTTCTGAGCTCGTATAATTGGAAGATGCAGAAAAGGAAGCAATTCCACGTGCATGGTTTCAAGTTTTCTCTTCTTCCTTCCTCCCACTCCCACCAACCTCTTATTGCTGAAATATAATTAATGTTCTCTTGAGTTTTGCTCTCTACTTTAAAAAAAAGAAAGAGAGAAACGAAAGAGAGACACATTGATTCTAAAGTACACACAAACGTTTTGTGCACGAAACATAGAGCCCAATTTTACACAAAATTTATGATCTTTGAAGTAGAAAATAATTTTGTTACTAAACTGCTATAATTCATTTTTCTTTTAAATTCTTTTACTTCAAGAGCTTTAAGTTATATTTTTTTCATTCTTTTATCAAATTAATTTTGCACATTGAAATAAAAAAAAGTTTTTTAATGTAATTTTTGAAAAATTTCGAGTGCAATACAGTTTTATAACAATAATATTTTTCAGTTATTTTATCCCTTAATTTGAACTTTATCGCTTATTTTTACAATTATTTTTTACATTTCCCTTCTATAATGTTTTTATAAAATAAACTATTGATATTTTCTAAAATCTATAATAAGAATAGAGAATAAATTGTCTGTCATCGTTTATTATTACAGCCAATCAGCTTCGTCGATCCGTGCACATCCGGTTGACGCATTTGGTCGACGAAGCTGATTGGCTGTATTTTTTGTGCATCTTTACATGACTGTTTTTTTGTGTCTTTGACCACTTTATATGTTGGGAGGCTCCATTATTGTGATGTTAGGTTAGGAGATGGGGGTTAAGATTTTGTGACAAATTGTGATTAGGGGGAGAGGGGTATCAAAAATAGCAAAAATTGGTGTGATATTATTTATGAATGAGCCCTTGAGTATTTCAAATCCAAAGTCAAAATGGGGACTCCCCCAATGGGGGAAGGGGTTGCTTGTATATTATAATAAAGAAAATATTAAATAAAAATATTTGTCTTTTCAGTCACAATATTTTTTTTTCTTAAATTTTAGATAACAATTTTTTTTATATAAAATTCTCTCATTGACTACTGTTTCTTTACCATAAGGAAAAAAAACTATTCTCAAGCTCATGGAAGCAAGAAAGCTCAATTTGGGTTATAAAATGGAAGCAGTACTTGAATATTGAGAAACAATAACCTTTTCCATTTACTGTGCTTCTGCTGTTGTACTATCTTGGTTTAGAAACACAAGGCCCTAACCATGCAATAGAGAAAGGGGCAATAAGGTTTGTTTGCTTAGGCAATAAAACGAGTGTTAGAGTTTAAAATGCAACTTGAGTTTTCGAGGAAAATGGTTTGGATCAATGATAAAAGCTAAATGTTGGACACACTTTTCCTCTGCGTATTTGCAAGATAATGCTTGTTGCAGAAAATTGCAAAGAGCTTTATCTATTAAATGTTTCCAGACTGAAAATACAAACTTAAAAAAAAACTAATTACCATCATATATAATTCTCTTTATATACAGGAAATGGGTAAATAGTGTGTCATTAAAACCATTAAAACTAAATTTTTGTAATTAACACTATCTAATCTAATTTCACATCAGTAAGACAAGACCCATGTTTTTTCTTTTACATTTTTTCTTAAATAACTACTTAAATGTGAGACAAAACTCTACAATAACAATTTTGCTGTTTATGTTTTTATAGATAAACTATATGATCACACATATTAAAAGTGAATAAAGTTTATCTAAATTGTACTTTCCACTTTACATGCCTTAAAATATGACCTTAATTGACTTCAATCATGATATTGTTCTGGATTTACCCCGCAACCTTGAATATCCAGTTATGCTGGTACGAAGACATTTGTTAACAGGTTTAAACGGATGTTATAAGTTTATCATTGCTAAATTTTGTTTAAAAGTTATGATTACTAAAGCACTGGGGCTTAATACGGTCTGACATAATTATGAACAAACGAATATTGAAATAAACATTTTGTAAAAGACCTAAGACCTTTAGTTGGTAGAAAATTCAAGAATGATGATGATCAAGGAAATTTAAATTTATTTAATTTACGTAATTATTAATTAGTAATAATTTTCAATTTTTTTCCAATTTAATCCAAGCTAACTTTAATCAGATGTGCAGAAAAAACTAAAATAATGAAAGATTATAAAAGTTTGAATGTTGAAAAACAGAAAACAAACAGTCGTAAATGTGCGGATCAATACAAACAACCTGAAGGTAAATACAGATAGATAGTCACAATTAAATTTAAGAAGAAAAAAAAAGTAAATAAATAAAGAGATAAAACCAAGCCTCACATTTCACAGCTTAAATTTTTCCTTTCATCCTTAACTGATAAATTATTTCTTCAACAACCTATTGACTGTAAAGAAAAAAGAGGAACAGTGCCAACATTCATGTTTAATCTTCTGTCTTTCGCTTTTGATGTTCGTAAATAACAAATGCAAACCCTGGCTTCAATGTTAATTAAGAGCACAGTGGGAAAGCACCCAAATGATCACCTTTACCCACGCACCCTTATGATTATTATTTCTTTTTTTAAATATTTAAAAAATTAATTTCGTCTATATTTCTAGTATTAATTTTCTTGTACAATA
This sequence comes from Geophilus carpophagus, assembly GCA_034687075.1. NCBI lineage: Eukaryota > Metazoa > Arthropoda > Chilopoda > Geophilomorpha > Geophilidae > Geophilus > Geophilus carpophagus. The sequence continues at coordinate 5,561 of JAQFZN010001105.1, read as the reverse complement.
TGTTTAAAACAATCTGATTACTTTCATTTCATTAACCAGTGTCTTCACATAAAACTATGACTTAAAAACCTTCAGTTGAGTAGAGAAGAAAGAATAAAGAGAGAAATCTATATGCCGAGAAATTAATAAGTTAAAAGTTGCGCAAGAGAAACAATAAAATAAAATTGAAAGATGCAGATTTTATACAGTTATTTTCGCTTTTACATTCGATTTCAAGTTTATTTCATCTAATACATGTTTAAAATGATAAAATTATTTCAAAATTACATTTGCATTCAACAATAGCTTAAGTGAATAAAATAAATCTGCTTTTAAATTATACAGTACACAATAAATATGAAAAATTAAGTCATTTCCCTAACACAATTCCATTAGAGAACATGAAATGTAAATACTATTTCAATTGATTTTTTAATGCATAAAATTGAGAGAGAAAATCTTCCTTAATTTCCTTGCTTCCATCCATAAACAAGGCAATAGTTGACTGCTGTTAACAGCTGCTATCAATATCAAAGTTACTTAAACCAAACGATACCAATATGGTACAGGTGCATTTGTGAGATTTATCTAATGGTTGAGTTGATTCCAGCCAACTTTCTACCACTTTGTTGTCTGTGGTTAAGTTTGCATTACAGTTGTGCAAATACAAGGTGTTTCCCCATTAAAGCTAACCGAAGCATTTCCATCTTCGCTATTAATCCAATATCCTCATTCCCTATAGGAAAAGAATGAATTTCTAATTTTAATTTGAATTTTACCTTGTTAAATACTTATACGACTTATCTGATTTGCATTTATATTAATTTAAATATTTAACTTCAACTTTAATCAATATAAAAATATCTTGAGACAGCACTAGAGATGTTATCACAGAATCTCGAATACTCTACTGGCAATTTTTAGATGCCAAAAAAAAATCCTAGTATTTAAAAAAATATACCGGTATCTCAATTATTTTTGTATATTTATATGTTACCGCTAAAGTGCAGAAACCGTTAATGTGCAGATTAACTGATTTGCTTCATTAAAGTGTGGAATCAAGAGTTTTCTGCATTTTACCTAGGCAATGTGCACATTAACGACTTCCATATCATTAAAGTTCAAAAGTTTGTTTCTCTGTAAAGTTGTCATCGGTTCGGTTTGAGTCGGTTTTTGCACTTTAACCAACTCGAACCGAGTTTTGCTTCGGTTTACAGGTTTGATAAACCGAATCAAATCAAATTTAAAGCGGTTTGAAAAAAAAAATTTCGAACCGTAACCGATCGGTTCGGTTCGGTTGCGGTTGCGGTTTTCACCCGATTGCAATTAATTATTTAAAAAAATGAAAGAAAGTAATGTTTGATTTTCTAAAATACAAAGTTTATTTTAGATTTTAAATGAATATTTATTCAATAGAAACGATAAATCTGATGAAACTTATTTTTGTGAATAGCCTCTATTTTATGACATCATACATGTAAGGAGTAAAGTTGTCATTGGTTCAGTTTGAGTCGGTTTTTGCACTTTAACCGACTCGAACCGAGTTTTGCTTCGGTTGACAGGTTTGATAAACCGAATCAAACGGAATTTAAAGCAGTTTGAAAAAAAAAATTTCAAACCATAACTGATCGGTTTGTTTGCGGTTTCGGTTTCGGTTTCGGTTTCGGTTATTAACCGTACCGATGACAAGTTTATTTCTCTGAGACCAAATTCTCAGAAAAAGAAAGAAACAAACAAATAAAAACAAAAATTAGGAATCTTGTCTTTCTCTGGTTCCTTCTTTTTCCCCCCTTTAGGACGTTCAGCTTAATTGAGTTCTCAGCGGCGGAGAGTAGCAAAGCCGCTGAGCGTCAGGCTTGTTTTGTTTCTTCGTTCTAGCCATGCTCATCGGGGAGGGGGGGTTACCACCATCAAAGAGCAATAAATAAATAACATTATGTTAATTTAAGAATACAGAAACATTGCAGTTTTTCCTGCAAAGATTTTATTTTCACTTTAACGAGTGTCTAATAGATAATGTGAGAAATAAAACAATTTTCAGCATTTTAACGCGGATTACCCTAGTTAATCTGCACATTAACTAGATGATCTGCAGAATAACTGATTTCTGCACTTTAACTGTAACATATACACACAATGAGAGAAAAATAAATATAGAAAAAGTGACAAATCTAAAAGATGAATATATACTCTGTGTGCACTCAAGATGAGAAGAATAATCTGTAATATGATTGGTCAAGCCTTTTTCACTAACTTCATTTCAGGAAGTTACTGCACAAGAAATTAGTTCAGTTACATATTATAAAAAACAAATGTAATTATTTTGATTATAGAGATTATAATACATGTATTTGTTACTTTTAATAATAAAGGCTTATTTAAATCATAAAGTTTCACATGACAATACATTTGTAAAATATACAATTTTGTTTACTTTTTGTTACACAAAATGGCATCCACTTCATCAGTGATTGATTCTTCACGTAGCAGTTCACATATACACAGAAAAAGAGCATCAGTGCATACTAAAAGCAGTCAGAAATTTTGATCAAAAGTTGCATGGCACTACTTTCTAATCACTACGCCTTTGTAAAAAGGCTCAACCAATCATATTACAGATTATTCTTCTCATCTTGAGTGTGCATAGAGTATAGTGACTATCGTTTAATAATACGAAATCTAAAAGCAGAAAAAAAAGATGGATGAAGAAGAAAAGAAATCACCTAGGCAAGAAAAGAAAATGAAGGGTCAAGAAATTGTGGTAACAGCTGGTGAATATACTAGGAATGTTGTCTAAAAAACATGAATAATGAATTCCTTTTCCCACTAACCAATAACTTTTGTCTATTTTCTGTGTAATAAATAAAACTTAGCCATTGATTTGTAGCTTTTCAAACAGATGAGCTAAAAGAAACCTTTTCTTTTATTTCTTCCTGTAACTAGCATCGACTTTGTTTTTTTCCTTTTTATTTTTACTAACTTTTATTTTTATGACGCTGCCGTAAGTCTTTTTGAGTGAGTTTGTGTATTTTTTTCGATTTGTTACAAATGTTCTCTCATCTCGTGTCGTACAAAGCAGCTGTTGTTTGCTTGTAAACGGTTCAATAAATATTCACGCTAAAGGGAATCAAGAGAATTGTGCTCCCATTACACTTTACAACTGAAATAAAAAATAAAAAGTCACAAACATTTTTTTTTTCTTTCTTTTCTTATTCTTCTTTTAGAATGCATTTTGTGTTTAGCAATTCATCAGATTCAAACAAAAATTTTTCCATTTCATTTCATGCTCTAGTAGCAAAAGGTTTTGGGTGTTTTTTTAATGGATGAATAACATTTAGTTTTGTATTTTATAAATAGTTTTAGAAATTTGTATACGATAATATTTTATAGAATCACAAGTTAATCCATTAAAATATTTAAAATAATCAAAAAGAAAATCTTCACATATAATTTACTTTTACTTTTAGAAATTATTCTGAAAGCATTATCAATAATCTAATCAGAAAACACATTTTTTTAACTTTTTAATTATATCCTAACAACATAACATTACAAAAATCCTCCTACCGCAAATTACTCATCTATTCACATCACAAAACTACTTCTCAGGTGTCAAGTAACAGAATTGCTACTTCAACTATTAATTATGTTTTTTTAATGCTTAATAATGTAAAAACTTGTATTAAAATTTGCAAATGGGTTTCTCAGCATGTTGCAATTAAAAATATATTCAAATGTTATAATCGTAAAAATTCCATTTAGAAGTAAGCCATATTGAAAACTTATTTTGCAAATGTATTGCTCTTATTTTTAATTGTAGAAAATTGTAAACTAAATTATTAAATCAATAAAAAACCTTAAAATTTGCTAAAGAGCATTGTTTATCATTACTCCATTAGCTATAATAATGATTTCATATTAAATATTTAAAAAACAAAATAAACTAACAAAGAATGTTATATAACTTATTTAAGGAAAAAAAATAAAAAGACTATGTGTGTGTGTGTGTGTGATGACATCAACTGTCCATTTTCTAAGATTTGTTTGTTTTTCTTTTTTATTAAAGTATAATTTAATTTACAAAAAAAGCAATAATACAATTTCACCAACCATTACTTGGATTTCAAAACTTTCTTTTACTCAAAGAGAAAACACTAGTAATTCACCTTACTCACTTTACCTATACTCATGTAAAGCGTAAACATATTAAATCAATAATTTAACAAAAAAATTCAAAAAAGAAATAAAAGTTTTAAAAATCAATTTATCTTAATACTATCAGTTTCACTCGTTCAAATCTGGACTCTTCGAACTCTGTAGACCCATTACAAAGGTGTGGTCATTTTAGGACAAAATAATATTTAAAAAAAAACTATCCACACACACTACAACATTGCTGACACTTCATGTACAGTTTTAGAAAAGACACGTGGCTCCACAAATGAGCCAAAGCAAGTCACGACCCAACTTAAAAGATGAGCTGCTTGCAGAATTTTGCTCGAGCAGAGAATCATGAGAAATGTAATGTACCCGTGCACAAGCGAAGTAGCAAGGGAGAGTTTAGAAAAGTGCACATCCCTTGTCCTGTAAAAGCCCTTCATTTTCTTTTTACAATCTCTTGGACAGCAACTGTCATCTTTAACAGGGTCATATTGAAGCAATAGAATGTCATAAAAGAAGATGCAACTGTCTCATCGTAAAGCCTCTTTAATTCCATGTCTAGTACTTTTAATTAAAATATTGCAGAAAAAAATATTAAATAATAAAAAAAGAAGTGGGTGGTGGTTAAGGGTGTAACCAATTAAAATAATATAAATGTCCAAAATGGTGAGTTGAAAGCCCCATGCAGCATTAATCAAATGGTGTGTGATACTTATTGTCTGCTGTACGTATGTCCACCGCAGTCATTCAACCATTAAACTCCATTCTCTCTCTATTGTTTCGTAACATGTAATTCAGATCTCAATCACGATATGTATCATTTTGAAATAATGCTTAATAATCTAGTGTTATTATCAACTACTGTATCGTTTCTTTCATCATATCAAACAAAGTTTGAATTTAATTTCGCGTTCATTTCCTTTTTTCAACAGATTCAAAGATAATATGAATAAATATTCCGTAAAATATTTCATATGTCAATATAAATGTAATAAAATATGTTTAAGATGAGTTTTAAATTCTAAGCAATAACTTACAATTTTTAAATCAATTTTTAGTTGTTTCGTACAGTAGCAATCGTCAAAAGATGGCGCTTACTCATTTTAAATTGTAGAGTAATCTAACTTCTACAAAAAAGATAATTATTTGTCGTAACTAAAATGCAAAAACTTTAAACAAAAGCACCATTTTTTGAGCCAAAAAAATGTTCATATTTATAACAGAAATTAAAATTAAAGACCAAATTTTACATTTAACCGCTTTCTTTTAGATTTAATAACTTGCTGCAATGTACGAGGGCTGTTTTTTTTTCAACCTCCGATGGGCTATAAAAAAAAGACAAAATTACATAACATAATACTTTTATTACTAAAAGTACAGCAGGGTATTCCTTATTTCTCTACATAATTGCCAAAACGATT
>JAQFZN010001104.1:0-18710 GCA_034687075.1 Geophilus carpophagus | reverse complement strand
GCCAGTGTTACTCCTAAAACAACACTGACTTAAAACAGGAGACACAGAAGAAATAGAGTTTTGGAATGCAGCTAGTGTCTGTGTTTTAGGTGTTTCTTAGCTTTAAAACACAAACACTTCAGGAAGTGACGTCACAAACATAAAACACAAACACCTAAAACACTCAAAACACGGGTTTTGAATGCGGCTAATCTTTCGAGTTGTTGCATCAAAGCTGGATTCATACGAGTATAGCTGCAAACACATGTGGTCGAGTCTGACGAATAATTGGGGATGAATAAAATATCAGAAAATGAAAAGAAAAGAAACATAGTATTTTTATTCTATGCTTATGCTATAGGACAACTGTAGTAACATAATAACTGTATACATGACAAAAAGAGCACCATGTATATAAAAGATAATTGTTTATACAATAAACAATTAAATTAATCAAACTAATTTATTGTAATGATTAATAAGTTAATTTGATTAAATAATATTTCTAGCAAAATGTCTGGAGAACAAACAATGTTGGAAAAATATTTCCAACAAACTCCCCCTTTCTCTGGACATTTTTACAAATTTTGGACGTTCAATTTTATATAATATAAACTTCACTATACCATTAGCATGTTAATGTCTAGAGTAATCAAATTTTGTAAAATCCATTTTGGCTAGGGGAATGGGTAAATCCAACTTCATTCTATATTCTTCACTTATAGGGGAAAGCAGGGTAAGAGACGGGAACATTAAGGAAAAATGAGAAAAAAATACTAATATTTTTTATTTTATTCATTTTTAATAATCACAATCTTGAAGTTGTTTAATAAACTATAATTTGGCTCATTCTTTGGACTTGACAATAATATTTTTTTATTTTCAATTATTTCTTAAACAACAACAAAAAACCATCTTGCCCCTACCCAGGGGTAAAATGGGATATTAAAAATAGGGTGAAATGGGGTTGCTATTTTTTTTGACAATAAATGCATATATGTATTTGATAGGACCTAGAGGTATATCAAAGGTTATCTCACTACCACTTTTGATTTTTTTGACATAATGCCCTAATATACAGTGGCGGATTTAGCTCGCTTGAGGCTCCGGGCACAGAAGAAAATATTGGGCCCCTTAGAAAAATAACAATAAAAAAAATTCAAAGTTAGGGTTTTGTGGGGCCCCTCAGAAGCCTGGTGTGCCTGCCATTAAATCCGCCACTGCTAATATACTCTGTGGAACACCATATAAATGCGCTGCTTTTTTGTATCCATCTTACCCATACCTTCATCCCTGTCTTGCCCCACTAAGAAACATTTTAGAAAAAAAGAATTACATAAAGATTGAATCACCACACGTGATTTAAGTACTATATGTTAAAGTGAATGAGATGAGTGCATACATCAAAACAATGAAACATATTTAATTTAATAATTACCCTTTACATGGAATCTTGTTTACTTGCACAAAATTATATCGACATGACATGTCAACTGTTTTATGGCTCTAAACAAAAGAAACGTGTACTTTTCTTGAATGTTTTTGGTGCACTAACCACCAATTGTGAGTGACTTCTTGTGGGAAAAATCAAAATACAGCTAACATTTATAGTTTCTTCTGGGTGTGGGTGGCCCCATCTTACCTCATGACCCCGTCTTGCCCCGCTTTCCCTATAGCCTATAGCCCTGATATGTGAAAAGTGACGCGCGGCCAAAAATAATGAATCGGACAGAAAATAAACAGTTGAGCAATTATCAGAATTATATTCAAATAAGGTGATACAAGGATGATAACAAACAAATAAATAATAATATCACAGCACATTTCACAATACACTGGTGAAAAATAACTAAGCCTGATCCTACGGCTTAAGCTGAGCACATAGTAAAACTTATCGAGAGAGTGAAAACTTTTCACAAAAACTAAAAACTAAAAACCCTTTCATACGGGCATCTAGCCTCGCACGCATATCACCGTATTAATTGTTATCCTCTTTTAACAATTAATACGTCATATAGTGACATCATTGTTAACATTTGTTTGCCCAATCCAATAATTCCAACATGATAGGGTTATGGAATTAGATAATTCTCTAGATCTATTAGATGCATACCACATTATCCTGAATATCCATCAGAATTATCCTGATTTTGATAACCATCCTCTGCTACCATTTGATGAATAATTGGGGATGGAATAAAATATCAGAAAATGAAAAGAAAAGAAACATAGTATTTTTATTCTATGCTTATGCTATAGGACAACTGTAGTAACATAATAACTGTATACATGACAAAAAGAGCACCATGTATATAAAAGATAATTGTTTATACAATAAACAATTAAATTAATCAAACTAATTTATTGTAATGATTAATAAGTTAATTTGATTAAATAATATCTCCAGCAAAATGTCTGGAGAACAAACAATGTTGGAAAAATATTTCCAACAGTTGCATCAAAGCCGGATTCATACGAGTAAAGCTGCAAACAAACATGGTCGAGTCTGACGAATAATTAGTTAACCTATCTGAACAATGATGGAGGTGCTTCTTTTTCTTTTTCTTCGCATGTCCATGCGTACCAGCACTTTGAGGAGGTGGTGAAATTGTCGCTTGTAGCATCTTTGGATTAATTCTGTCTCCATTACTATTTTGTTGTAGAGTATGTACTGTCAGATTTGCTCTAGATGTTAACGGTCACCAGTTGACAGATGAACCTGTGTAGATTCTTGCTATAGTGGCGTTTCTACATTAGCCTTGGTTTGATGTTGGGTATCCATTAGAATGATATAATACTGTCATAAACATCAAATTAAAGAAAATTTTTGTAATGTTTTAATTATTTTTAAAAATTTTGCAATACAATCTTTTTTGGTTTTGGATTAATTAAAATGTTTGCAATTTTATTTTATTTATTGGAAAATTGTACATGGCCTCCCCTGGAGAAATTGTCTGGATCCGCCACTGGCTCTACATGATTCGCCTATAATGTTTAAGAATTTCACGTATATCACAGCGAATTGATTCTAACTTCTGTTCTATGCTACGCTTACATTTTATAAAAGGGTCAAGAGATGAAATTAAACAAATTATGAATTTTTTCACCTGTAACAAAATATAATTTTAACTAACTTAGGTCAAACTTTGTTAAACAAGTGTTTAAATTGTTTTTGTGAGGCATATTACTGAGTGATTGCCAATTTGCATTTATTATATGATCGTCTCTTGCCTGTCCAGCAGGTTTGAACTTGGTGGAAAGGCGAGGGGACGGGGCATAATGAAACTGACTCTGAGACATGACTGAATGTGATTAATCTTTATTAACCACAGACTCAGCCCCATGGCTCTGACCAGTCCAAAGTATGCCGCTGACAGATCAGCGTCGCACTGTGTTTGCAATTGGGTCGTATGACTCGGTTGCACTATCGGTGTGACATACCATACATGTAAAGTAGAGAACGGTTTCTCTCAAGTCGCATCAGGAACAAGGATTGTCGGGGGATCCCGGCAGCCTTGCATCCCAAAGGTGAGCCTGTCAGGCTGGTGGAAGTCCATCCGATGTTCCTTGTGGGAACAGAGATGTGTCTCCGTCGAAGGTCTGAACTAGACTGTCTCCTGTTGCCAGGAGTTGCATCTAGGAGGAGTGGCTGATCAGGGAATGGCCCTGATTGGTCAGAGTCCTCCTAGCTAGGGGGGTTCCTTTCTACCCCACGTGACCCTTGATCGTACCTGAGGTACGATAAGCGGTCATAATTATTTTTATGGCTCGCATAGAAGTTATGCAAGTGTCGTGAGAGTATCGCGGGAGCAAGATTGCTCTCTTCCTATGTTAATATTTGATCTTAACATTACATGCCTCCTCAGTGGATTATTACATTTTATTACTGCCTTATTTTGTGAATTAAAACTATTGTACCTTGTACCTGATATAAAGGACACGTTTATTATTTATCTCAACTTGTTTTACTGTTTATCAAACCATCAAAACCAACAATTTTCACTAACCAGAACAATATTTTTCACAATTTTAGTGAACCGGAACACCATTCTGGTTAGCTCCCAATACAATCCGAGTCCTAGTTAGCTCCCAATACAATCCGAGTCCTGGTTAGCTCCCAATACAATCCGAGTCCTGGTTAGCTCCCAATACAATCCGAGTCCTGGTTAGCTCCCAATACAATCCTAGTCCTGGTTAGCTCCCAATACAATCCTAGTCCTGGTTATCTCTAAATTTAAATCTAAATTTTGCGTCAAGGGCCTGTCATATTGCAACATCTGACTTTGAGACCGTCTAACTCTGAAACTATTAAATATAGAGCACTGATTTTTTTTTATTTGAATTCATCACACTCTCTTGCATATATATGTCAATTATAAATTTATAATTGTTGTATTTTGTGAGTCAAAAAATATTAGGCACTTATGACTGGAGCAAACATGAGTTCATTATCAAAATAAATTATTGTGAATTGAGTGTTACAATTAAAGCATAGAACAATTTGATAGAAAATAGAAAAACAATTTCAGGAATTATTTATTTCAAATTATAATCGAAAATTTATAAAAATGTGTGAAAAATAAATAATGTAATTGTAAAGTCAATTGAAATTTAAAATACGCCTTCTGCTGAAAGATTATGTAATTGAATTGACTTTGTCTTTCACGGTTATCTCAATACAATTGCAAATCTAACATTTATTCAGTTTTTGATAATGCAATTCTTTTTGGTAGTATTCGTTTTATTTTTAAGCAGATTCAATGTCTAATTGATTGAAGATTCATTAAATCGACAACGCCCTCTTTAGCAAGCATGTGGTAATTATTGGATACCTAGTAACAGAAAATAGAAATGAATTTATCATAAACAATATTATCCTTTATTATTTTTTATCAAAAAACGTTATGTGGAAATCAGAATTGAAAATTATTAATTCATCAAACCTGTTCCTGGGTGGAATTCTCATTGATGTTATTAGTGTGAAGTGATGAGTTCTATAAATTCAAAAGAAAGTGTACTGAATAATGCCAAAATGCTAAATGAGTGAATGAATTTATTTATAGAATTACATTATTTAACAATTTCTCAAAGTCAACCAAGTAAATATGTAACAATTTGTTTACAGCTGACCTAAACTCATTCTTTTATACTTTTAAGGGCCTGGCTCTCATGGTTCTTAGAATGGTAAATTTTTGAATAATTTATATATATTTACACATAACATTGATAATATTATTATTATTTGTAAAATAATGTTAAAGAATTTCACTATTTTAAGGAATATTTCAATTTTTAATATTTAACCAAATGCTTAGATTTTGTTGGTAGTATTCAATATTAATTATACATGTATAAAATGTTGAAAAGCTTTACTTAACAATAAATAAACAAAAAAGATGTAAAACTGTAACAGTTTTAGTAATTACAACTGTATGAGCACAGGTGAAAAAATCAATTATGTAGATTAATAAAAAGGATAATTGCTAAATTGCTCAATTCACAATGCTGTAGAATGACATTGGATTTTCCATAATTATTTTCGCGAGAAATCGTTTATCAATTCTTCGATTTCTGGTTCAGTGTTAGGCATTATTAGACACATGAAGGTTTTTCCAGTGCGGCCATCTTTTGGATAAATAGTAATTGGTGGGAAAATTTCCGATTGTTCCACATATGCTGTAAGCATTTGAAACACATCCGGGAATTGATGCCGCAAACTTACTCCTCGTTGTCGCAAGTGGCGCAAAATGTTGTGAAAGCAACGTTCTCGCGCTTTCTCTGGTGACACATCAGACGGGAGAGGCACAGCCGTTAAAATGAGCGTGTCAGGCTCAAACAACGAATCATTATAATCATCTGATCCAAACTTGCGTAGGGTTACTTTTGAACATTTTGCTATCACTTCTCGCTCCCATCGAGGCACTGGTTGTTCAGGAATCTCGCGAGTTAAATACACCGCTGCTAGCAAAACAAACTTAGTTTCTGGATTATACTGTTTGCATAATTCAGTTACCTCATGAGAAATCTCAGGCCCCAGTTCTTGTGGCAATAAATCTCGCCAGGCTACATAGATGGGATTATCTTCTAATGCTTGCCACCCTTGTTGTAGAAATCTTTCGACAAGTTCAGGATTTCGAAAAGCCAGCTTGATAAATCCACGACCTTGTGACATCAGTCCTGTACGAGCCAGTTTAGTTAAATGGGCCTGTACAGCTGGATCATCTCGAGATCGAAGAATGACGTGCTTGCACAGGCTTCGTATTCGACTGTACATGCAAGTGCGACGATGCTTGTCCCAATGCACACGTCGACACTCTCTATTGCAGTAATAAGTATAACAATTATGACATGTTTTAAATGAGCGTCTGGCTTCGACCCATTCGACAGTTTTGGCACAGTTTGGGTAGCTACATCGCACTAATAAATCATCTGGAAGTAAATTGCGCAATTGCTCAGATCCGCGACGTAGTTTAACTGCATTGGCTTTTGAATCCTTAACTTCAGTGTCACTAGCAGACTCTTTGGCAGCATTTTCGTCATTATTTGTTGGATGTTTATCCGAATCAGCAAAGTCATTATTGGTGTCAAGGGCTAAATTCCGCTTTAGGGATGAGCATTTTTCGTCTGGTCCCCAGTGAACGTGTAATTCCTGAATTTCACTATCAGTGGCTTTGAAACTTTGTTGCTTAGGTGAAGGTGTTGCTAATCCCAAAGATCTTTGTGATTGGTAATGTTCTTTGTCTAGAAGCGAAAATGATGTGTCATCATCAGTTGAGGATTGACCAATTGTTGTGGCCAATAAATGATCGGAAATGGTTCCGTGATAAATTTTAGAAGGCTTGCAGTTCACTCCATCTGTATTTGTGGGTTCTTGTATATTTCCTTGAGCATCGGTATCGCTGTCATCACCAAGATATAAGTGTGAGCGTGATGATGGACTAACTGAATGAGAACTTGTTGGAATGGCCAGAAGTGAATCCAGTACTTCCTCGAGACCAGCAAGCGAAGAGCCAGAATCTTTGGATTCGTTTTCTGAAATAAAGGAAAAAAGTAAGATAATACAATATGTGATTAAAATGCATTTAAGTAATATATTTTTAGAACCATTTGCTGGCTATGTTCCAATAGGGCAATCGCTACAGTGGAGATAAGGAACTGGAAAGGATGGACTAGCTGATGAGAATTTATGTAAAAAATTGTTTGTATTTTCAGCTATGCTAGTAATTACAATTTTAATACTTGAAATACTTTTGTTACTAATAAATGATACTGTATGTTTTGTTAATAACATGGAAGTAGAAATGTTTTTTCTACAAACGGCATTTAGAATGGTGAAGTGTTCTTGATTTTATAAGTTATTGTGTCTAAAATTGTTTTCTTAATTTACCTAAGCCTACTTAAAGTGAATATTATTTTGTCTTACCACCAATTGAAACTAACCAGCAATTGAAACTTGAATGGATTACTTTATAGCAAGAGCTGTAGGGGAGAGTTAGGTACAATGAGACACTGCAAATATATATTTTAATTTTTGCATAAATAACTAAAGTACTTGTTGCATAAAAATTTGCAGTTGGCCTCTGACAAAGGAAACTTATGTATCATACATCTACTACTAAAAGTGTGTGTTTGGGTTTTAGAAAAATTGACTGGATTAAATTGTAGAATTTAAATAGTTGTTGTATAAATACACATATTGACATTTGTACCGTATGTATATTAAATTTTGTTTTGTTTAAGAGTTATAGCTACTGTGTACTAATTGGTAATTAAGAGTGTGCACGTTGCAGTCCCGTTGTTCCCGACCAAAAAAATTTATTACATTTTCTTTTAGTTCTATTCAATCGATTACACAAGTTTACGTGACAAAATGCAGAAAAAAATAGCTCTCTCAGTATACTCCATTGAACTGTTTCATTGTTTTTTATCCAAAGGAACAATGAGATAATTTGCACTCCTCGATACAAAAATTCATATCTTTATTTCAGGTTGGAATTAAGAGTTACAAATTACACATTATGTGCATGAAAATTGCATAAATGTTGAGCAAAATTTCAGCTTTCCATCTATGACTCTGCAAACGGCTCATTATTAAAAAGTGTCTCATTCTATCTCACTCATTTCTACTTGTACTGTTACAGTATGTAGCGACTTCTGATGACAAACATAACTTACTAAAAGTTATTGTCATCCTGAGACATGGATGTAATAAATCCACATAAATAACTCAATTTCACAAAACTCTACAATACTTTCGAAGTTATAAGTGAAATTACATATTTACAATAGCTTAAGTTTTAAGCATTAAAACTATAGTAATATCTTTATTTAAAAAAATACTTTTTAAGCTTCAATGAATTTATGTATAATACTTGTAGTTATTGTGTCAACAATCTTAATATTTGTCAACCACTTAACCACGGCCAAAGCTTAATTTGACAAGTTTCTTTCTCATTCTATTGTATACTATGGAGTGTTTGCAAAGAATTAGGTCATGAATGAAATTTTACAAAGGTCAGAAAATAACAATCCATTGGATTTTATGCCTTAGATTTACCCATATTTGATGAGATTGGGATGATTTTTTTGGAAGGATATGAGATAGGTCATGGATGAGGGATTTTTTTTGTAAACAAAAGTCTTTCCTGTTTAGTTCACATGCACATTTCCTGATATACTTTAAGATTGAAAAAGGAAAAAGAAAAAATTCAAAATACTATGTACTATAATTCATAAGGTATTTATGTACTTATTTCAGCCACTTTAATCTAAAAATAAATATTGTTATATTTAAAATATCTAAACTAGAATACATTAATATAACATTTGCCTCTTTTGTAAATATTTTGAAAACTGAAGTTCTTGCTCTTATCAAATGCTACAAACCATGACTCTGCTATAATTAAAAATTTTGTTATTAATTTTGTATGCACAGCATATACAAATATGATCTCATATGCCACGCGTGAATGGGCATACATCCAGAAACAGGTGGCTGCAATATTCTATGAGTAATGCTTTAAACACGCATGCGCATGTTTATATAACCTTGGAACTGCAAAAGTTTTACTGTAAACAAAGTTATAGTTTTGATTTTAAAATTTTACAAAGCAAAATCTTATTTTTCTTCCTAGTTCCAACTGCTGAGTTATTTATAAACACTTTTAACAGCATTTATTTATATCCTGACATCTTAAAAATAAAACTATCTCTTAATCTGTATTATTCTTACTGTCATCTTCACAGTTACTAGAGCAAGACAAATGGCTAGTTCAATGGCCATTTTACATTTTTTTTGTGTTATTTTAATGTAAACATTTCTCAACTGTAAAATGAAGCAACAGTATGCTATTGAAAATTTTATGTTTTTTATATGTTGTTTTTTTTTTACTTTATTGCTCAATATTTTTGGTTGTTTATACCATGTCTTCAAGTTTGTTAGAAATAAAAATATAAAATGATAATAATAAAATATAAAACTTACCCCTAAATATATTATCCAATTGCATATGCAGGTGGTGAAATAAAACCCACCCCTGACTTTAGGATAGTATTTGCTACTGGAGAAATAAAAAAACTTGTTTGTTTAATTATTGTGTAATTTTGTTAGTAAAAAACCAGGATGGCAAATTGTCAAATTGAGAAACCATCACCTGTTTTAAAAAGCTGAATTTAATAAAGCTGTTAGTTTGATTGTTTGAAATTGATTTCAAGTTTTTATAAGAATTTATTTTTCGTTTTAGAATTTTTTTTTTTTTGTCAAACACCTGTTTAGCTATTTGTGGAATGCATGCACTTTGAAAAGGTAGGGATGCTGGGACCAATTGATTTACTGGGTAGAACTCATTGCAAGCAGAGAAGGAAAGAGAAACTAGTTCTTCAAAAAGAAACATTTTCACTAGCATTTTTAGTTTTGCAATATTATTAGTTAATATTATTGGTTAATAATGTTGATTGGTGAATAACATATCTACCACCAATCAGAAACAGTGTGACTCAATTCAAGAATAGATGTTAAATGAAAATTTGGCATTTAAAGTCTACAGTTGTTTTGAGTTGGGTGACACATCTATAATGCTTAATTTTGTTTTTAGTAAAAAAATTACTGTAACAGTGCAATGGCAGGAAAATCATTTTTTACACTTTAAGTTAAAATAGAGTTGCTTTATTTCCATTTTATTTTTAATTTTTGCTTATTCTAATCCCCACTCACCTTCTTCATATCGCAGTTGGCCAAATGATCGTTTAGCTGTGCTTAGTTTGATTTCTTCTTCATCTGAAGTGCCACCACTTCGAACAGGAGACGGAGTCGTACCTCTAGACAGGTCTTGAGAGAAATCCATTTCTTTTCTCTCATCTTGAATCAATTTTCCATTATTAAACACTGGTTTCACACCAACAAAAGATGATTCCATCCATATATTTCTATGCCTTGGTGACTTTGGGCTGCTTTCTACTCCTTTTTCACTGCTGTATCCATGAATTGTATCTTCGTCATTGCCATTTTGTTGGGTAGCTGTTGATCTGTATAATCCACTTGTCGGTGACAATTGTGGCTTTGGTGGTATTGGTGGTTTGCTGCTTGATTTTTTGTGCATTGAGATCGGTGGCTCAGTTGGTGATGGACCAGCTGAGACCGCTCTTCTTGCAGACAATAAACTACCTTCACTTCTTGGTTTACTTGCGTACCCTCCATAGCGTAAGGCGTAGTACCCTGGACCTGCAGAAAGTCTTTCGGCAGCTGATCTGTAAAAGTTTGATGAATTATGCGTAGGAGTGCTTTCAGCACTTGACACTTCTCTTGTCAGTCTTTCTGATGATCTCCATCCTAAATATGGTTGTCTTGTTAAAAGAGCTTGTGCTGGTCTGTGAAGTGATCCTGTAAAAATAATTTTCAAATGGTTGAAAATTGATCGATAAAGACAAAACATGTTTTGTAATACAGTTATGGTGAATAATTAGCTTGAAGCCTATTTGCAATCATGAACAGGTATTTAATTAATATTAAATAGGTATAAACTTATTGTGATAATTTTGTTGTAAGTAAAAATAAAAATTTTATTAAATTAATTAGTCGACAATTTACTTTTTTCGAATCTGAAGATTTTTTCTACCTGATACCGCTAATACTGTACACTTAAAATTTGAACAAATAACATTTGTCTTGTTTTATCAGATAAAGTAAATGCTCTATAAATGCTGCTATTCAATGTATAATTATATTTTTAAAATCAAAATTTTTACGATTATAGAAAACGACATAACAAAAAATTTTAATTATGAATTATTGAAATAAAATAAAATGAAGTAAAATGAAATAAAATAAAATGAAGTAAAATGAAATAAAATAAAATGAAGTAAAATGAAATAAAATAAAATGAAGTAAAATGAAATAAAATAGAATAAAATAAAAAATTATGAAAAAAGTGATAAAAATGGTATAAAATGAAAAAACTTGATAAAAATGGTATAAAATGAAAAAGCTTGATAAAAATGGTATAAAATGAAAAAACTTGATAAAAATGAAAAAAGTGATAAAATGAAATAAAAGTGAGAAAATAAAAAAGTGATAAAAATGAAAAAAAACGAAATTAAACAAACTTAAATGAAATAAAAAATGAAAACTTGATAAAAATTAAAAAAAATTAAAAATATGGCAAAATTTTAATGAAAAAAATGATAAAAACAAAATAAAATTCCATGAAAATAAAAATAAAAATCATAAAAGTAAAATAAAATAACAAAAATAAAAATGAACAAAAAAACAAAACGAATAAATCAGCTGTACCACATTATCGATTCACAAACCTGTAGGTGATGGAGAAGTCGAGATGCTTCCCCACCTAGCAAACGCTTGCCCTCTATCCTGCATTGGAGATGGCGAAACAGGACTCTGCAGACTCTCTTTTGACCACCTATTCGGATACCTCCAGCAGTACGAAGGCATAAGTCGGGTCATAGCACTCGTCGACGATGGCGTTGATGTGCCCGACACACCAGCAGTGCTAGACATGGTGGTGTATCGATAAGATGCAACGCTCGATGCAGAAGGGGTACGTGAAGAGAGCCCTTGCCATCTCTCCGAATCTTCATCTTCCTTCTTTTTAAGCAGAAAACTACCTGCTTGACTATATGGCGAATTCTTAAACCATTCCGGTACATCCAATCGTTGAAGTGACCTCCGTATACGAAGCTCATGCTCAGATAACGTTTTCCCTTCTCCATGCATAAGTTGGTTTTCAGGGGGCTGTGCTGCGACCTTATTGTCAGCATCGAGCAGGAACTCCATGCTGCGAGCTCGTTCTGTATCATCATTTCCACGTTCATCATGCGGGCGCCGTAGGCTTAACATGCTTAGAGCCTTTGCTGAATAGACAGGTGTGGGAATGAGTTCGATCCAGTTACTGTTTTCATCATCTATACACGTTTCCAATTCAACTTGCCGACTCAATAAACTGTCGATGTCTGTCTCTAGGTATCCAGCACTTCGACTGCGGCGTTTTGATGCCTGCGAAATGGGGCCGATGGGGTGTCGAGCTGGTGGCGACCGCCGCTGCCGAGTAGGGGAAGAAGAAGCCGCATTTGATGACGTCATTCGATCGATTTCATGACGAACAGAGCGGTCGATTGCATGCAGGTCTAAGATACTACGTGCAGCACGTTCACGGCCCTCTTTTGCTCGTTTTCGAAAGTCGTCGAAAATGTGGTTTACGTCCGGTTGTGTTTGGGGTTGTTGGGTGTCTAGGTCGAAATAGTGTTGTCGGGCGTTCCGTATGTGCGTGCGTGACGGATTAATGGGTGGTTGATGCAAATGTAATGTGTTTTTATCATGAATTTCTTGCTGTAAATAGTTGATTGCACGTTCCATGTGATGGTAACTGTTTTCCAAAGCGCGAGTTGCGTTGTCGTCGTCATCATCATCATTTTCTTTGAGGTGTACTCGTTGCACTTTGTGGCATATAATTTGTTGCTGGTTGTTGCTAGGTGATATTGTGATGACGTCAGTTGCCATCTTTCCATTCTGTACGAGAAAATTTGTTTATTGTACCATGTTTTATCTAGATTCGATTTATCTGGGTTACAAGTTGTTGATGTTTTATTTATTATTTTTTTCTAATTAAATTTTTTGTTATTACAGGTGCGTTTTGTTTTTACGACCCGTTAATCTCTGACACTCATAACCTATTCACAAATAGACATTTTAATCTGTTTTTTAAAAAATTCCTTATTAAATGCATCGAAAAGTTACGAGCTATTTTTAAAAATTCACTCTTTATCTTAACATTTAAAAAACAAAACTTTTTAAAGCAGATTTGGATAATTCCCTTATGCTAAGACAACGTTTACTAAGCGGAAATATTATCTCTGAATTGTAAGCCAATTTTCATCATAATATAGCTTCAAATTTTAACGGAAAACCCTCTTGTGCAAACTCTCTAATAATAAATAAATTGATAATTTACTAATTTTATAATTATATAATTAATTTTATATAATGATAATTATTTTCTGCAAAAAAAACTGCAATCTTTAGCTAATAAGTTTCAAAATTATAAATTAATATACTGTATATAATGTCATTAAAATTGAATAACACGTCATATTACACAACATGCAGCTGTCTGCAATCATTGATCAGCGAGTGCGCATAATGAAAGAAGAGAAATTCATGAATGGCCTGAACTAGATTAATATTTATATTTACTCACAAAAGCACGTAATAAACAAAAAATCATTTATTTATAACATTAAAATTATTTACATTGTTATGAAACAATAATATCAAATATAAAATCAAATTAAATACACAAATTTAAAAAAATAAATAAAAATTACTTACCGACTCTTGAATATGTAACAAATTCTCCTTTCTATCAGTCCCATTTACAATCGCCACATGAACTTTCTGAGTGTGTAAATTTTTCCCATTTCCAAGTCTCATTCCATCATCAACATTTTGAAACTTTGCAGGTGTTTGACCACGTGATCTAACTCTCCTAGAAATGGGCTCTACCCTCGAACAAACTGGTAACCGCGACATACTTTCACAAACGACTACAATTTCAATTTGCCTCACTTCCTCGTCCACAAACAAACTGATACTGACTAAACTTTTGCTTGTAGCGATTTTGCTTCCTTCTTTTCCACCTTCAACTCCGACTGCAGTCGTTGTTGGCTCTTGGCCAAATTCTGGCTTTCGACCCACTCCCTCTCTTCCCAATTCGGTGCGGTGTATTTCCGTTTCCAACCCTCCATATGCCTCAAATTGCTGCAGGCAGACTCAATCCTTGACCCTTTCTGCATAGATTCCACGTCACGTGACTTTTCTAATGATACTTCCATTATTTTTACTTCCTCCTCTCAGCGATTCAATGAATTTTGTTATAGCACATCGATTTTATCTTTTTGTTTACATGACGTGAACAGAAATGCAGGTGCACTGAAATGATCACTGAACGACCGGTAGATGTGTGAAAGATTAGGGTTTGTTATGGAATTGAGTGAGGGCAACGAACAACACTTTTTTGCCATCTTTTAATTTTTTTTTCAGATTATTTTTAACGTTGTATACTTCAGTTGCAGCGCCAGACTGAAGTGAGGGCTCCCCATTTGCAGCATTAACTTTGTGTCATTTATTTTTAAATTTACAACATCCGGATAGGATGTAGATGGAGGTATTACCTTGACTTTTTAGTTTGTCACAACATTCAGTGTCTGGTTCATCATTTTCTTCTTGTCCTGCACTACAAAATCCTAAATCTTTCACTCACTTTTTGTTTTATTTGTTTTGAAAAGTGGGTTGAAATAGAGAGTGATATTGTAAACAACATTTTACACGCTCATTAAAACATTCCACAATACATTGAGAGTTGTAACATTTTTTAAAAATATTAGTTTGACTCACATTTGCACATTCTCAAACAGATTTTAAGCCTATATATACATCTGTTAGTCATGTTGTAGTTAAAGAATTATTTAGTATTAATTTATGTGAAGAAAATCCAATTGTACTTTCCATTAAGAAATGAAATTTTAATAATGGTTTATGTAATCTATTTTTAGGTTGGGTATCACTGAACTTATGTCATCGATTAGCTGCATTCAAGGTCAAATGCGGCCAATGTGCAAGGCTTTTGTACCCTTAAACACATGGAATCTTCCAACCATTATCCAACTGTTCACCTCGTATTTGACACTATCAGTTCTTCATCTTTTCACATTTCTATCATTTCAAATAACTGACTCTAACTCACTTTGATCATTTTTAGAACTGGTAAAATCATTTCAAGTTTCTTCAGCAATTGATTTTAAACATGTATACCTTATAATAGAAAAACAATCCTTATTTTTTTCATTTTTATTAGAGTAGCTGGGAATTGTGTGCAAATATTGTTGACTTGTGTCTATCGCATTGACGGTTAAACAGACGATATTAAATGCGATTTGTTCATGTCTCACTCTCTATTACACCCCGCCAGGCTTTCCTTTTGCATGGTTTAGTGATTAATAATTTCTGGGTTTTATGTGAAAGATGTGTTATGGGATAGCACGAGTAAAAAATTTGATATTGTGATGTTATTTTTTGAGAATTTTATGAATAATTACTACTAATTAAGCCTATATGGGAGCAATGCAAACTTTATCCTTTATAATAATAAAATTGCTATAAGTAACGAGTTCTTATCAAATTTTTCTGTAAATTTAAATACAAAATTCAGAATGAAATATATAGAATTTTTTAGTGAAATAAATATTGTATTTCTTGTCAAGTGTTAAAAAGTTAGTTTGCACGTGGCGCCCTCTTGTGATTATTTTTGCAACTTTCATTTAATTATGTTTAAGGTATGACGTATCAAGAAGCAACGTTTAGAGTATGACGTATCAAGATGAAAGGTTCAGAATGTGACCTTAAAAAGCCTATATAAAGTCAGTTGATCAGCTTAAAGCATCACAACATTCACAGACAGAGTGAAGACTGATATTTCACTCACTTCTTACGCTTCTATCTATAATATAGCTAAACAATGTCTAAATTATTCTCAGCTAAGTTTATTGCTAAATGTGACAATGTTAACAAATACCAAAAGCTAGATAAACTTGGTGAAGGCAGTTACGGAGAAGTGTTTAAAGCTGTGCATAAAGAAAACAAGCAAATTGTAGCATTAAAGAAACTTTTAAAAATTGATTCTGAAATTATAGCTCATGTTGTAAAAAGAGAAATTAAAATAATAAAGAAACTTGAGCATGAAAATATCATAAATTTAATTAAAGTTTGTAAGACAGAAGAAGAAAAAATTGAATTTTTTATATGATCTTTCCGCTTTGTTCACATGACTTGGCAGGTTTAATTAAAAATACTCGTGTTGAATTATCATTTTCAGTAATAAGAGATATAACACATCAGTTATTAAGTGGAATTTCTTATATTCACAAAAAAAATATAATGCACAGAGACTTAAAACCATCTAACATATTTATAACCAAAGATGGGATAATAAAAATTGGAGATTTTGGTTTACACAGGTTTACACAAACAGAGTAATTTCATTGTGGTATCGACCTCCAGAATTACTGTTTGGTGAATGTAACTACACTCCATCAGTATTTGGTCCTTGTCTTTTGCACACCTTTCTTAAGCATGCAAATGATGTTCATCGAATCAGTTAAAACTGTCGGCTTCACCTCATCACTATTAAAATAATTAAAAATAGAACATAAATCCTTATACCAAATAAGTTCCTTAATCCCCTCCGTAACCTCTTCCAGTTCCGCCTCAGCCATGCTCATAGTAACGATTGTCTGTTTTCGGCTCCACCAATTGATAATCGACTCGCCGGTGTACGTGCGGCTGTCCCCTGTAGCATCCCAGCTAGCATCTGTATACACTTTCAGTCCTGGGGTGTCTTTGACATATTTCAAACGATAGTCCATCGTATTACGCAAATATCTAAATACACGTTTCAATCCCTTAAAGTGCATTACTCTTGGGTCACTAGAGTATTGCGCCAAAACATTAACTGCGTGCGCAATATCGCATGGCCACATACATAACTCTCCCGAGTTGCTCCATATACTCAACTGGGTCTACTTGAGGGCTGTCCAAATAGTCCTTGAACTTGGTATGGCAGCAGGGCTTGGAATGGAAAATTTCACGAACCGGAACAGAACTTATAAATTTTTGTGAACTAAAAAAAATTAAATGTAAAGATGGGCATTTTGATTAAAAAAATGCAAAATATAAAGAAAAACGTTAAAATTATTGCCAAAAAAATTTTTCACGAACCGGAACAATTTTTTCATCAATATCACGAACCGGAGCAATATTTTTTAAAAATTCACGAACAGGAACATCGTTCTGGTTTGCTCCGGTACAATCCGAGCCCTGTATGGCAGTCCATTGGTGTATTTACCTCTTTACAATTTTCCATCCCATATTTGACCAATAACTCTTTAATATAACTAGTTTGATTGACCTCAATAACACTGCCATCTTGTTTTACATCCATGCCCAAAAAATACTTGAGGTATTTTAACCTAGACCAGACAATTTGATGACAACATTTGTGCATAGCCCCTAGGTAATCATCTTTAACCGTTATTCCCGGCATGCGCCATCACCTGAAACCAGACAAAGTTCCCGACCGCGACATTTATTATTTCCAACCTAACTGTGATAATTCCCTACCTTTGTACTATTATTCAGCATATATTGTGAGTTTTACTTTGCTTGATTATTTATAGATCCATAGATTAGTTGAGTTTACTAGTCATTTAATTAGTACGTAGTTGTTATTTTATTATCCGTAGATCATAATTAATCAGCATTTAGCCTCTTAAATTATTATTATGCCATCCATAGATTAGTTGTACTAAATCAGTATTTATCATCTGATTATTTTATGTTATATCTTTAGATCAGAATTAACCGATAGTTAATCTTTGTATTTCTTTTATTAGTATAGTTGTTTCATAATCATTTATTACGATCAGTATTTAACCATTTGACTAATGTTTAATTAATATTAGATTATTGTGTATTAGTTCTTTTATATTTTGTATTCTTTTATAATTAGTACATAACCATCAACTCACGATATATTGTATTTATTTTATTTATCCATTGATTGTGCCAATCATTATTATAACCATCCTTTGATTTGTATAATCATTTCATTATTATTACGTAGATTAGAATAAATTGTTCACTTGTTTGTTTTGATAAATTAGTTTTATTATTTCTTTAATTAATTTAACACTTTGATCTGGCCAATCCGTCACAACATCACGTTGTGAATGTGTGTCATCTTCATCTACACTATTGTTTGCGCATTCTACGTCACTTGTTGTCTCAACTTAGTTATCACTATTAACACGTTCAATATTATCTATGTTTGTGTCACATAATATTTCCGTATCAGTATTATCAGTCATTTCCTGTTTAATAATAATATCATCAGTCAAGAAATTCTCGAGATTATTGCCTGTCGTTACATTTTGTTCACTTTCTAAAATTTTTACAAATTTTTTTGCCTTTTTACTTTCAATAAAGGTAACATTTCTTTCCTCAATTATATACAGTCAAATCCGGTTAATTGGACCACCGGATAATTGGACCAGCCGCTTATTCGGACCGAATCCTAAAGAACTGATACAGGTATTACAACATAGGGCATGTTTGTGTAATCGGACCAGCCGGTTATTAGGACCAAAACAACCTCGTCCCGATGTGG
>JAQFZN010001103.1:0-18721 GCA_034687075.1 Geophilus carpophagus | reverse complement strand
GTGAGTTAATGTCAGTGGAAGATACAGACTAAAATCATGTTTGCAAAATTCAGAAACCCAGTGGAAATTTTCCGGATTGTTGTCCTAAACAAGTTTGTCAGAATGCCTAAATGTATTAAAATTAAATAAAATTAAATAAAACATATTCATTCACTTAAAATTTTAATAGATAATTTTTTTTTAATAATTATCTACCGGTAATTATTTTATTATAAACACATTACAAGTATTTCTTCTATTTTTAATCATTTGTTATTTATTAAAATATCTGTTGCAACCTTATAATCTGATAACATTTTCATCATACATGCAACAATACTTGTCATTTGATTACCTTATCAAAATATCAATAATTTTTATCAAATTTAAGATTTTTTATTTTATTCATTAAATGCTAATTCATACAATGAAGCTGACAAACTTCACTTTACTGTGCTCCTTTCTTTGCCTATTTGTTTCTACAAATGGACATGTACTTGTGGCCAGATTCGAAGGTAGCCATTTTTATTTCTTAAAAAATATTTCAATTTCCTATTTAATTAATTAACTCAATTTAAAGAATTTGATTCAGAAGGCAGTGGCAATCATCCTGATTCAGAAGGCAGTGACGATGGTCCTGATTTAGAAGACAATGGTCATACAGATAATGATATCAACGAAATTTTCACTACGGAAGAAAAACACGATGAAACAACATTTAATGATTTGATCGAAGCTGTAACTAATAAGAATGTTCAATTCAACCCTAACTTTTACGAAGTTGTTACTAACGATGGCGGCGATCTGAACAAAGGAAATGAAGACGATTTTCTAATTCAAGTTTTACACGACAACTAGTCTCAAAACGAAAGCTAAACTAATGTGATATTAAGCAGTAATAAATAGAGTAGATCATTGAGTATCGGTTGTTATTGTTCTTTTCTAAGATTCCGGTAAAAATGTAACCATAATTCAAATTTCATGTTATTTGTTGTTGTTACTCAACTCTACGCTACCACAACTGGACAAAATTAATAAAACAACAAAATAAGACGGTGGTTACGGTTTCTCAATGTCATTTCTTTTACTATTCGTATAATTATTATCGGAATTCTAATATCATGATGTCGTTTCTTCTTTGATAACGAGTGCTGCCGCTTAGTGACAAAAACATGTAAGCTTAAGCTTTCAGGTTGTTGCCACTAAACGGCAGCACCTTTCGACTTCGTTACGCAGTACTGTTATTTTTAATTCGCAGTAAATGACTACGTTTAAGTTGTTATATATTTATATTTCTGCTTTTATAAATAAAAAAGCAGTTTATTACATGTTCGACAGACAATTTTACAGCATTTGATTATTATATTTTGCAATTCTTCCATCTTTTTATCATACTGATATGACTTGTTTTAAAGCATTGCTTATACAATTCAGCCTCAAATTGGCTTTCCATCATGTGAACATCACAGTCATCCATTTAATGTATAATAATAATTAAAGAGTTATTTCCGTATTCACACTTTAGACAATAATAATAATATGGCTTGGATTTAACCAGATGTCACTACAATCAAGAATTGAAAATAAAAAATTAAATTGAATTCCCCAAAATTTCAAAATTACAATTTCCCAAAAAATAAAAGTACATTAAAATCATTTTCTGTACATAATCTGGTTCAATCTTCTTCCTGTACAATGACCAAACCAGATTTAAATCTTCCAACATGGTTTTTCTTAACCAGATTACAGTTGTATTTTTATTTATAATTAAACACAAGAAAAAAAATTCATGTCCATTTTAATAATCATTCCATTTCATTCTTCTAAATCTCATTTTGATGTTTATTATCTAAAATTATTAATGCTTGCTCTGAAAAGTTATTGACTATTAATTCTTAAAATACTACTTTGAAGTAGTTTTCTATTTTACGCATATACAAAAGCTCGCTAATAGATTTTGTCATTGGTGGAAAAATAATGGGGATTTTATTACCATCTGCTTTTTGAAATTTTAAAAAACAATCTCAAAAGTAAAAATTGACAAAAATTATGTCATCTTTAAAAAAAATTCACTGCAACAAAAATCTACAGTAAGTTTTCATCCAAAAATTGTGGTTTGGCAAAGGAAAAATATCAGTATTGTCAGGGAAAAAAGAAATCACAAAATTATTCAATTTTTTTCTTCCTAAACTAAATATTACCAGAAATTCTTTTTGGTTTGATTATTTTACCCTGTCGTTTGTCTCAAGATTTGTTCAATCAATTTTGAAACAAAAAACAATAAATTAAAACCAAAAATTGGAGCAAAGTGGGATTAAACTTTCCACTTCTAGGTCACAAAAACACAGGGTTTGGTCTCAAACATGTACAACAATGAACATTGATCTTATAGCTCAACTGAATTTACGAATTTTAATACATACTGCAATATTATTGAGTAAATGGAAATTTGTAGCAAGCATATAAATGCACTCTTTTTGGAAAAAAAAATCTTTTTTTTGGCGTTGAGTTGATCGACCGACCAATCAAGACACTTGCAGTTTTTGAAAATTACTAACCATGTCCAACACCTTAGATTTCGACCTTCCTGAATGTTTTGGAGTTGCCTGTAATAAATAAACAAATAGATAAATAAATAATTTAATTAATTAAATTTTTACTAATTAAACCACCAAATTACCAACATTTGTATCATAAATATTAAATAATCTTCGTGAATAATTAAACCGAATGTTTTTATTAAAAATATTTATGTATAATTAATAAAATCAGTTTAATCAATATAAGTTACATAACATTACATTTTTAATAATTAAAAATAAAATACAAAAAACAATAAGGTGCTGATATTATTAGAGAAATCAATGCTCAAACTGATTAGAAAATCTGTAGAATTGAAGCATGTCACCGCTGATCTTGATTTAATGCTGAGGTGGCAAGTCGAAAAACTGCAACAAACCTTGCAACAAAATCCAAAAAAAATGCTTCAATTCAAAAGATATATAATATTTCATAAAATAATATACTTCAAATAGTAGTTCCATATCATCATAACATATTCTAATCTAAATATATAAAAATTCCTGATTAATAAGACAAAAAATCATTCCTAATGTCATCTCTTAATCTAATTTATTTGCTACGATTTAATATTTCAAATATATCCAATGCCAGACATATCGAAGAGCAATGGAGCACTTGCAAATTTCAATTTTTATTAATTTTCTCAACTTTTCAGCCATACATTTTCTTCTCTAGAGACAGGAAGTGACATCACATCAGCAGAAAAGTGCATTATTTACTTATTTTATGTCTTTTTTAATAGAAAAGTGCTCTAGGGCAGTGCAGTGCTTGTTAGAAAATCCTATTTAATTGAAATTCAACTTAAAGAAAAAAAAATCAGCTGAGCATTAAGCACCCATTGTTCGATTAGTATAACCTAATATAAATTTGGTAATTTGGTACGTCTAATTGCATCAGATTTGCGACTTTGTACCTGCATCATTATAGTAGGTTCAGCATGCCCATTTCCAGTGACATGTTGTTTTTCTCGCATTTCTCTTTGTTCCCTCCTTTGTTGTGCAATTCGCCTCCATTCAGGCATGTTTGCTCCACCCTCCATCTTTTCCCCATTTTTAGCTACAATCTCAATATTCGATGTCGCCATCCCGGATGAAGACGTGCTACAAACACGACTTCCAGGCGCACTCACTGGTTCGGAACAAAACGATTTGCTCATTTTATTACTCATTCCACCTCTAATCGATTTCTCTGCCGCCATCTCCCGGTTTTTCACATTTAAACCAACATCGACAACATCTGGTGTCGGCTTAACGGGAGATGACGGTTCAATTAATTTCACTTCCGGCTGAACCTCATTCTCCTTGCTTTCATTCATTGTTTGTTTATCCTTATCCTTATCCTTAACTTTCAACGATCTTCTATGAAATACTTTCAATAACTCGGAATCGTCTTCTTTGCCATTGGAAACACTTGCCCTCACTAATTTATTCGCCATTGGTGCGTCGGTGGCGCCATTTTCTTCACTTTTATCAACAATATTCATTTTAAGAACTTCCTTATTTTTCCTAAAACTCGACTGAGGTGATGAATCTAAAGTCATTATCTCAGTCGGCTTCTCTTTATCGACACTATCATTTGCATATCTCGCTTCAACTGTCACTTGGGGAAAAAATTTCTCGAAAGGAGAAGTGTTTCCTTCACCAGTTGAAGGTCTCTTTTTACTAACTTTCGGAGGGTCGAATGTCTTTGGTGTCACCTGCGGTCTCGCAACATCTGGTTTCGCACTTTTTTCAAATACAGACGTGTCTAAACTTGTTTTACGAGGAACATCAACTTGTCTCTTGCTATAAATATCGCTTTTCGAAATATTTTCACGTCTCGTTTGATCCTGTTGTAAACTATGGGTTATTTCATTTTTCACTGGGGTTTTCATTGACGATTTCGTTACATCATTTTTCACCGGGGGTGTTTTACTAACTTCATTTTTAATTGGTGTTTTAGTAACTTCATTTTTAACTGGTGCTTTACTAACTTCGTTTTTAATTGGTGTTTTACTAACTTCATTTTTAATTGGTGTTTTACTAACTTCATTTTTCACCGGTGTTTTACTCGTTTCATTTTTCACTGGTGTTTGTTTAACGGGTTTTTGTGATGTTTGATCAATATCCGGTTTCTTCGATGACCAAAACCTATTTCCAGAAGATGAAGAAGTAGCAGCCTCATTCGATTTATTTCCTGCAGATTTGCTATCCCCTTTTGCATCAGGTGCGGGACTTGATTCTTTTTTGTTATTATACCAAGACAAAAGGGAACTTCTTTTAGAATGCCTTTTCTGATCACCACCACCAGGTGTAGCACCCTTTTCTAAAACTGGCGGTGGAGGACTACTTTTCTTCTCTTCATTACAAAAAACTTTTTTTCTCAACCGAACTAATTCTCCTTCAATCATCATAACACCCGAATTAGCATTTTCTTCACCCGTATCTAAAGATATACTATGGGCTATCTTCACCGGACCCGAATCTAATTTTGGTAAGGACCCGGATAAATGACTTTTAGTCGGGGTATTTGAATCTAAATCCACTGGTACAATATCTAAAGCTTTTGGTCCCAACGATTCCAACGATTTCGCACTCAGTGGCTTCGGTTTTAATGGTCGTACAGGTTTTCCATCTTGAAATTCTTGTTCTTTTGACCGGAAACTACTCGCTGAATGGAATGTTGATCTCGCAGTAATACTTTGTATCATAGCTTTAACATCAACAGACCCTTCTGGTGGAAAATCAGATTGTCTTCGAAATTCGCTAACAACTACGGGTTCTTCTTTTTCTTCAATATCCGCTTCTAAACTCACATCATCTTCATCCTTTTTTTCCTTTTTCTTTTTATTACTTCTTCTTGATCCCCAAAACCGACTAAAATATGAACTATCATCCGCCTTTTTTTCCTTTTCTTCCTTCTTTGATTTCTCCTTTTCTTCTTTTTTCTCTTTTCCTTTATCCTTTTCCTTCGATGATGTATCAGCTTTCTTCTTCGATCCAAAACTAAACAAACTCGAACTTTCTTCCTTCTTCGTTGCTTTTTCCGGTTCATTTCCATTCACTTCAACCCAATTTTTCGAATCGTGAACTGCAACTCGATATGACGGATCTCGTTGTACGGTACGCCGAACATCGACATTTTCTGATTCGTTAACTGAAACGCCGTTATTCTTGATATTGCCTCCAACGGGAGACGCCAAAACCACCTTTTCTTGTTGACTAATCCGACGCAACTGCTCCGGACTCGAAGATGGCGACGAACCACTTCCACGACTTAATCTCTGTCGAACAGGACTCGCAGATCTCAACAATTCCTCAGTCACACAATGACCAACATCCATCACTTGAACCGTCTCCTTACTCCCATCCATCGCCAACAAACTCTGAGCTCTATCTTTGCGTACAGGACTTCCTTGATGAGCATTTGTAGAATCTCTACGATTTGGAGGACTCGCAGTTCGTTGTTCTTTCTTCAATTCACCTTCATGACCCCAAGCAACAACAGTTGCGTGTATTTCTCTTCCCTCCATCGTGGACAGACTGTGCACTTTTTCCTTTCTAGATTCTTCACCTTGTCCATCTTTTTCTTTAGGATCATGTTCTCTGTGTGGAGACTCGGAAAATGTCCTTCGTCTATGGTGAGGAACTGATTCATCCTGTTTTGCAGCTGCTGAAGACCTTGCTCTTATGGAAGCTTCCAATTCTTGTGATGTTGGAAGGATTTTTTTACGAGTTGGACTCGCAGATAGAGATCCGGTGCTATCTGATGTTGACATAACACTAGATGCTCTTGAAACACTACTAGAAGATCCAGCAGTTTCTCCTGTAATTAACAAAATTGTTAATAATTTATTTTTATATTTAAATGTAAACTTTTTTTTCATTACGTTCGCCGACAGAATGCCAACTTCTATCCGGTGAAACTACTCTCATATCTTCGATATCTTCTGGTGTAGCTGGAAGGCTGGCTACTGTTAGCTGCTAAGACAATTCGAGATAAAAATTTGTAAAATTGTTTTCATTTTTGTCTTAATAAAAAAATTATTTAATTAAAAGAAATAAAGCTTTATTTATCTCTTTATTTATTTAATTTTTTTACCTGTTGTAATTTTCGATGTCTTCCTACAGCATGAGTTCGTTTAGGCCTGACTGATATTTTGTGATGAGCAGCTTTATGACTTAGTGGAAAAGCAGCCCCATCTTCACCATCACCATCTTGAATTAAAATAAAAAATCAAACACAATTCAAATCATCTTAGTATCAACTTCACACATACCATGCCTATCTGAAGACAACTTCAGACGTGATGACATCATTAGTGAATCCTAAAATAAATAAATAAATAAATTCGCTACAACAAAATTACACAAAACACACAACAAACCTCATCATTTTCAGAGCTACCCATAGATAATAAACTCCCATCACTGCATGTACTTCTAGATTTTCCACTCGTTTCTCTCAGTCCTTGTCGAAGAACCTCAGCTGTTGTAGGACTTGTGCACGGACTGTGAGGTAGTCCGACGTCATCCTCATCCGTATCATGTGGAGGATGTAGTCTATCCATTAGTTCCTGTGGAAATAAGTATCAACATTTGTCAAATGTCAACAACTTAAATGTCACTAAATGCTGACCTGCATTGCAAGGTTTTGTATAGATTGCGCATTGCGCATGTCGTTTTCACTATTATGTTCCGGGCTAAAGACACTGTCGTGAGACATGCTAAGTCCTGAGCCCAGGTTATTGGAACCATTATTCGATCTGAAATATATTTTTAAAAAATTTTTAGCTACGAAATAATAATTGTAATTAAAATAATAAATTAGCCAAATTTTTCAAACAAACCGGTTTCGTTCCTCGTCATCTTCGGCACTCAATAACTCGCTAGTGGAACGTGATTTTAAAGAAGCCATGCTACTATTGGAGTCCTCATTTGGTCCATATTTTGTACCATTTTTAGATTTCCTTCTAAAAATTCTCTTGACAGCACGCAACGGATGAAAACCACCTTTTCTTTTCGCATGCCCTGTAATTTCATAAAAAAAAGAAATAAAAATAAAATCTTATGAGATTTGAACACTGTATAATTTCCATTTCAATTCCCCAAACAATAAAAAATAAGTAAAAGCTATGTAAATCTTGAAATCAATACCAAAATCAATTTGTATAAAAATAAATACATTAAATAGAAAAATAATAAAAATGCAAATACAAACACCTCGAGAAACATCCTGCAGAGTCCTTCAACGCTCTTTAATTATTCTAAATTTACTGATCAACCTTTTTAAGAAATCTACACAAATAGGCCACCTACTTTCTAACTTAGGAAAATCAGTCCTTATAATCCACACCCTAAATCCTTTTAAATTAAATTAGAAGAAAACCTAACATACTAAAAAAAAAAATTAAAGTTCAACAACATAAAATGAAAGAAAGCTAAATTTAAAGGTTTCATGATAAAATGTAATGAAATTCTACACAAAGCTGGTAGTTAAAAAGCAGTTACATGAGAAATATTGTATGAAAAGCTAAGGAGAATTGCACAGGATTTTAAAGTCGACCTCAACTACAAAATCACAATAGACAATAAACGAATTGAAGCAATGAAAACAACTTCTGGTATATTAACAAGAAAAAAAAATAAATAATAAAAACAAAGGATGTTATAAAAAGAAGAGTGTGGTTCTTATCTGTTTTTAAAATCTCACTACAAAGCAATGTAAAATCCTAATAAGTGCAGGAAGATATTACAACATGGATTTCCTTTGAGCAAAATCAAA
Source organism: Geophilus carpophagus (assembly GCA_034687075.1). Classification (NCBI taxonomy): domain Eukaryota; kingdom Metazoa; phylum Arthropoda; class Chilopoda; order Geophilomorpha; family Geophilidae; genus Geophilus; species Geophilus carpophagus. The sequence goes on along the minus strand of JAQFZN010001103.1, from coordinate 10,396 downwards.
AAAAAATTCATTTTTCCTCGCCTAAAGTACATTTAGCATAATCTCAAGTGCATTCACCTTTAAGACAATTCAGAATGGAGAAAAATAGCTTTAGAAAAATCCACCCTGCTCGTATAATGAATCCAAACTGGTATCATTAACATGTTTCTTGCTATAAATTAACTGCAAACCCTGAATTTAAAATTTTTTAAATTTATATAAAAAAATTAAATAGAAATTCAACATTTTTCTACGCAATTAAAATTATGACATTCAATAAATTATATAAATAATATTTTTTTTCAAATTATTTTAAATTATCTCAATTAATGTCAATTTTCTCCATTGTCCTTTTTCTATATATAAATTCAATCCAATGAAATTCTGCACGCATTTCAACTAACTCGCAAATTATTTACTCAACCTCATTCATCATTATCACAAAAAAACGGTCAAAGTGAAGGGTCACGTATCGTATTTTTCAAATTACAAAGAAAGAAATATAAAAGAAATAAAAAAAAATTAAGTGTGACTTGACAGTTCCTACAATTGACCGATTCCACCCACCTTGTGATAAGTAATAAAAGAAGAAAAGATAAAAAAACTTGGCAAAAACCACAACTTTTCTTCACCCAAACGTGACAGACCGACAAAAACGATGTAGGAAGTGTCTATTTTGTAGGTCTAGCACAAGCTGTCAGTCATTTCTCCAATTTGACCTGGACAAATTTTGATGCAAACATAAAGCAAAAATAAAAATGTCTTTTTAACCGACTGATTAGTTATCAAACAGATTACATTAGATTAAAAACGACCTTCAAGTTCCATAATTATCAGTAGAAATATAAATAAAATTAAAAATTCATTTCTAAAATATAAATAAACATTAAAAAATAAATTAAACAGCCCTCCCAACTGTTATTACTTCCCTTATTACACAACTTCACGCTTGTTTATCAAGTTACAGTATACAAAAATAAAAAATAATTAAAAACAGGTCGAGTTTCTTGTCATTAAACTTCAAACTGTCACAAACCTTTCACGACGATTCCATAAGAGCAAAGGGGTCAAATCACCCACTCTTTATGCTTAATTTCATTATGAGAATTTCATAAATCCACCCGAAAAATAATTTAATCTCCAATCCAAATCCACAATCAAGATCAGCAAAAACAAAACACATGTATAGGTGGAGATTCAACCTTCATGCAACATGGCTCCCGTTCAAGGACCTTCAAATTATTCCTAAAGCGATGGCGCTCTTTTCCTTCAAATCAATACTCCTTCCATTCGGAGGGCATTTGCCCAAACGAAGCAAAAAAAAGATAAACTAAAACAAAATCAAAGAAAAAATTAAAAAATAACAAGTAGCAAAAAAAATACCATCAACAAGCAACTGGTTTTCCTACTCGTTCTCTGCAAATGGCAGTTGGCGAAATTCGTAAACAAACACAACGAAACCATCACATTTTCATCCAAAACTAATCCATAAACATCCATTTCAATTCTCCCAATACTTATCCACAAACCTAGCTGCTATAATCAGTCAAGATGGCCTCCTTTTTCGTGCAAACAACCAAGAAAAATATTCAGTTGCGAGTATAAACGTTTGTTCGCGTGCAACTCCCTTTTCTCTTTCCCTCTCGAGTTATTGATCCTGGAAAAGCAGTGAGTAGATCTATGGTAACCGTGCTACGTTTTCGTGCAAGTGGGGGTGTGTGTGAGAGTTGATGCTAGACATGATGAGGCGATAAATTTCTTTCTCTTTACAGGACACACGTCTTTACAGTTAAGGTGTTGATGAATTCTGCTTGATAAGCCAACCAAACGTGGGAACCAACCATGACATCATCAACATAAATACATATACAAACCGAGTGAACTTTTTTCTTCATTTTCCTTTACAAATTATCAATTGGGAACAAATCATCAGTGATCCTGAACTTGGCATGGTTTCAATTCATTTCAATCCAATCTATGCAGATCATCTTTTGGGTTATAAACAATTGACTTTTTCGTTTCGAATAAAGATCAAATTTATTCGACGAGTTGCTTGTAGCATCCAGGTCTCGTTTCTAGTTTATCTTGGTTATTTACAACTCAATTCTGTGGTAATGGATAGCAAAATGTCTTCAAATCTTTATATACTCGTAAAAAGACCTCAAATTTTATAGTTTATGTCGTATAATGTTTTTATAAAACTCAGACATTTTGTATAAATATAAAATGACATTATTACTTTGTTTTCTCTTTATTTCCCTAATGTCATGTTTGTTTACAAATAATTGTGTGGGTTCTTGGTTTAGCCAAGCATCAAATGTTTGTATTTCGTAATTATGACATTTTGACATTTGATTTGTTTTTCGATATTATGTATTAGGCAACAAACTCGTTTATGTTATTGCAATTTCACTAGAAACCTAGTGAAATTGCAATAATATAAACTACATTATATATTAATAAATAAAATTACTGCACTTTCCAACAAATTAATTTAACTTATTTTTAGATTATTACGGTCAACAAGCAAATATATGTTTAAAAAAATTAAAAAAACATAATAAATTAAAGAGGGCAAATGTGTTGCGGAAGTGCATAGAATCTTCTTCTAACTTCCTACACAAGAAAATCTGACCGAACCTTCTGCTTTTATCTAATTATTCCATCCCAATCATTTTCTGACATTTATAAACTGACATACTATTTATGTGGAAGCAAGTGTGTTCTTATCATTGAGGCAGCAGTAAAAGCTAAACAAACTCAAATTGCTACTTAGAAAGCATAAAAAATAGTATAAAATCGGAATTCGTAGTAGCTGATATCATCTAAGTATTAAAAATAAATATTATGTTTACCGAGAAAGTGAAGTACAAACAAACAAATGCAGAGAGGAATTAATAATAATATTAATAATAAAGATGTAAATAATTTATAGATTGTCTCGAGATGTAATTGAAATTACAAATAAAAATATCATTTCTCGCGATGATTATTATCACTTATCGATAATAATGTGTTTTTATGAGATTCATCCTGTGTTGAGATTTAACATTTTATTACTTGCCTGAATGAATTGAGTTTTTCATGGATGATGATGGGCCTGCCTTATCCAATGTCACGGACCGATCCAAAGAGTTCGTGAAACTCATGGCCGTAAGTTATTCTATAATGATAGAAAAAAATAATAAGAAAATAATTGAAATCAAATATAAATGTGACCTAAAAATATTCGAAATTAAAATTTAATTTAATTTAAAATATTAAAAAAATATTACATATTTTTATGTTTTGTGTATTAATCGACACCAGATGGACATGTTGTTTAATGTATGTATTTATTTGTAAATCTACCTTGTAATTTTCTCTGATTTTTCTGCATTCCTTTTTTAATATTTTCCAGTGGACAAATTACTTGTCAATTAGACTTGAAACTTATATAAACATTAGAGTGATTTCTAAGCAGCTGCTGGGCAAAGAGAATACAAGTAAACAAGTGTTAAACTTGAAAACACTTTCAGCCATCTTGCTTTTAAACTACTTAAAATATTCACATATTTAAAAGAATTAAATCCAATTTAATTAAGAAACAACATTTAACTAAAGACAAATACATTAACCTTGTACTAAATTACAAACCTGTTGTAAGAGCCAACTCTATTTTTGTCAATCAAAGAAAAATCTTTAAAAAAATTGAAAAATTCAAAACTTTAAAAGACAAAAATATTTCTTTGAATAAAAAAATAGATAAAAGCTATTGATAATAAAAAATAAAATAAAAAAAGTATCTCTGATGCTCTTAATGAGCATCATTTGACCCTTAAAGATTTAAACACAATTCAAAACCATGAGAAGTAGGTTTACTCCTATCAAATTACAAGCAGTGTGTTTCATCTTTATTTGAGCATTTTATTTAAAACAAACAATAGGCAAAGAAAATGCAATCTCTAAACATCTCCATTTACCTTTCATTTGATTTATGAAATAAGTATAGTATTACTTTAAATATATACATTATTTATACTTGTATATATAAAAATAAATAAATAAAATATAAAATAAAATATAATTGATGTTTTTTGTTTGATTTTTAATCTAAATTGTACATTTTATTTTATTTCCAGTGAAGAAAATAAATAATAAAATCAAAAATTTATTTCAATATATTATTTACTTATATATTAATAATAAATTTCCACGTGAAGGGTAAAAGCTTGCAACTCTTTCAAAACATGTGAAGATTCTCACAAATCATTTTTTTCCCATACTCAAGCTACCATTTTGAATTTTTTATTATTTTTATTTTTAAATTATTTATCTGTGGAATGTTGGGGCCTACAAACCCAGTGTAAACACAAATTGCTGTTTCCTTTTAACTGATAAAAAAAACACATTCAAAAAGCTCTAATTTTGTTTAAAATTCGAATTTCCAACGAAGGAATTTGACACTTGGATCAAAGCCAGAAAAAAATATACACAAATGTATATATATATGACTCGTAAAGCATTTCACCAACTTACACAGCAAAAAACAGACATTAAAAAAAATTAAACATTTTCCGGATAATAAATATAAACATCACCACACTTAATTAAAAATAAAAATACAAACAAGAAACAAAACTAATTTCTATTTAATCCCGGTGACAGAAATGCAAGAAAACAACTTACCACTGAGTCACACATGAGCTGTAAAGTATCCAACCAGGGCAAACGACTTTATCCACCTGAGATACTTTTTCAAAACACGTGTGACGCACTATTCTCAAGCGTCATTAGACGGATCAAAACACAACACGATTTGTTCGAAACTCCAATCAGGTAAGCAGAAAATGTCAATCGAATTAGACAACGAAAAACATGCGACAAGCTCGCCTTGATCGAATAGGTGTTGAAAACAACATCCAAATCAACCCACAACAACAGGTCGACCGTGGGCCGGTTGAGTCGTGTTTCTGCGCTCCCGCTTGGGGCACCATTCGCTCATTCCTCACCGCGTGTGTTCGCGAGCCCATTCCCGCCCATCGCGAGAAGACATGAGAAGAGCAGTCCATTCGATGGGGGATGATTTAGAGTGGAAAGAAAAAAATTATTGCATGGATGGGGCCTTGAAATGTGTAATAAGTAGAGCAGTAAAGGGATAAGGAAATGGGTTACCTGTGAATTTTTTCTGTATCAACTGAATATGTAAGCGAATTTCCGTTTGATTTATTTAAATGGGAAATTTAAATTTTAATATTTTTATTTATTTTGGGCCCCGATAACCCCCGGGCCCTTTTATTAACCCCGCCCAATTGTAGTTACAGATTAATTATGAAAATGTTATGACATAATTTTAATTTTTTTAAATTAATTTATTAATTTTTTTTAATTTTTGATGATTTATTTATGTATAGACATTTGTATGTGATTAAGTGTGTATTAAGATTAAAGATTCAAGCCAGACTAAGCATAACCTCAACTTCATTATTCGTAATTGCTCCAACCCGCCCTCACAATGCAGAGTGTGGAAAATTACGCAGCATTTTTCGAGGATTTAAATTGACATTGAAAATCCTCAACACACCCACTACTTGATCAACACCAACAACAACATTAAAAAAATTCACCGTAACGTTTCATAACATAACATTTCATTACATAACAAACAATCATCAATTTTCACTTGATAATCACAAATAAAAAATAAAAATAAATAAAAACTCCATAAACCCAAACAGCTGTATTTATTTCCTATCATCAAACCACATGTCACTTTCATATTTCTCTAACCTTAATTCTTTTTATTTTATCCCTTCTCACATCCTTTATAAAATTAAACCAAAGGATTTTTTTTCACTCACAATTATAACTACTTTTCTAAGGCCGTTCCCATGAATTTATTACAACAAAATCTTTCGCTAATTTTCTCTTTATTTTCCATTCCGTACACCGAACCAAGGTTATGCGTGGAATCCAGATGCGGGGGTGGAAAAATCACTGGAGAAATGCAAGTGCATGTGGCCTGGTCAAATGGTCGTGTACGAGACAAGACTTGGATCTCTCTATATATGTGTAGAAGGCAGCTTTGAAAACTTGTCTGCAAGCGGTCAGTGCACTTTGGCGTAGGCTTCTTTCTTCTTTTTGGGTTCAGAGCAGAGGTAGTTGTGAATAGGATGGGAAATAACCCTTTAGCTCGTGTCAAGGACAAACCCAATCGATTTTCTACGTTTCAAGTGCAGTGTCTGCTGTTTGCACAGCTCAAAACTGCGTCATTGCACTTTGTACTTGAAATTTGTGCAGTTTTTTAAAAAATTGTTAAAATAAATTATTTGTGTTATTTTTATAATTATTTAATTATTTAATTAGAAATTGTCCTATTCATTAAACAGGAAAAGATAGGAATATTTAAATAGTTATTTTTTTTAATATAAAATTGCTTTTCCTTTTGAAAGAATTTTTCATTGATTTTTCTTCTTATTTGAAAAAAAAATCTATTAAAAGATGAAATAAAAAATGTTAACACATTTTGTTGTAATAATTTTATTTACTTGATCTCTGCAATCAAATTTGGATCATTATTATTTGTTTATGCACAATAATTTTAATTCATTTATCCTAAAAATAAAATTTAATCCTTTTCTTTCTATGGAAGAGAACAATAACACAAAAAAGTAAACAACAACAATGTTACAAAGTATTGCCAATAGCAATAAGAACAATCAATACATAAACAATATATTAATTGTTATGGGAAATGCATGGAGAATAATCATGTTATATCCTAACACATTTTGTGCTAGATATACATTTCTTCGAATGATAAAAAATGAATTCTAAGTACTAAATAACAAGAGGAAAAAATTAGTTTACTTTGCAGTTTCAATTTTCTGTCACTAGATGGTAGGAAACAAAAGAATTAAGTAATTTAAATTTTTTCCTCATAAAAGTGAGTTCATTTCTTAGCAAAACTCATCCTTACTGTTAAAGCTAACCTTGATCATCAAGTATGAGGTAAATAGAGTGAAATTAACCACTTATCTTATAAATTTTAATAACATTTCTATTCAACATCCACTTGATAAATTTATTTATCAAAAATTATCAGCAAAACTAAATTATTTGATTTTTTTTATTTATTTTACAGAAATATTTTCCTTCTTTATCTATCCTGGATCATGTCCATTGAAGGATGCGGAGATGTTGACGAGTGAGTAGTGAAAGGCAGTAAAAATTGCTTATCTTTACCAATTTTCTTTCTCAGGTTGAATTACTCAATTTCCAAAACATGGGATGGCGAACCGGTGTCTCACGAGCATGTGCAAGTTGCACTCAAGGGTCCAGTGAATGATGGTGTTGAACTGCACATTGTGGCCCCTTTTTTTGGAGACTCAGACAAACCACCTGGTAAACCTGGGGAGCCTGTGTGGAAGTTGTGGGATTATGAAGGTATTGAATTTCTTAAAAATAAAATAAAAAATGTTTAAAGTAATTAAATAAATTATTAAATTATGAATTTTTCTAGTTGTTGAAGCTTTTTTCCTTGGAGATGATGAAAACTATTTAGAAGTTGAAATTTCACCGTAAGTTTTTCTTTAATTATACATTATGATAACAAATTAGTTCACATCTCGACCACAACAATGACATTGGCGCTAGTGTGCACTGACACCAAATGATTGGAAATAATGAGACATTATCTGATCAACTGACACTATTATAGTAAAAAAATAGCTAAAAAGGAGATAGTGCAACAAAATTGGACTCATATTATATTGCAGACAAATTTTATTTATTTTTTTGATAGTTTCTAAAAAAAACAGGTTTTCAGGTAACTAAAGCTAATTTATAAATAGGATTTGTCAAGTTAAAGGGCACGCACATAATTTTTTCTTTTCTTATTTACATATTCGTGATATTGATTAAAATCTTATTGTTATAACAATTTTTCTGATAATAATATAAATAACTATAAGTTGAATGCACTATTTTCAAATAATTTACTTCCAGATGTGCAATAGAATGATTTTAATGCCAAAAAAATGCACATGATAATAACAATGATAAAATCAATTTTATCAATAAATACCACTTTAATTTCCTTTAAAGCTATTAATCTTAATAAATACCAAGAAAATCATGGCTAAATTAAGCTTTAATGTGGTCCTTCTAATTTGATGGGAACCAAATTAAACTGATAATGGTGTATCCCCTCAAATCCAATGCTTTAATTACAATTGATTCTCCACTTCTCCCACAGTTACCACTGATAAGCTTAATCTTAGACTCGTAGTAAACTCACATTTAACCTAATTTGTATTGAATATTAATTGAAATTATCTTTTCAGATATGAAAATCACATTGTGCTGCTTCTTAAAGGCAAAGGAAATGCAGTTAATGTATAAAACTCATTTGATTTCTTTATTACAATACTTAAAATAAACAATCACTTCCTTCCAGTTCTGTCTTCCTCTGAAAGTGACTGCATCAATAAACTTAGTGACTAAAAAATGGACTGCAAATGCACATATCCCTTCAACATATTTCCCACAAAATGTCACCAAATTCAATGCTTATGCCATACATGGGAAGGATGAAACTCGCACATATCTTGCCTTATATCCAGTACCAAAGGGAAAATATGAAGCGCCAAACTTGTAATAGACCAGTGGGTTTTCAAACTTGGGCATTGCGGAACCCTTTTTCAAGATAAAATTATCTATGGAACCCTGAATTAAAAATTTAATTTTATTAATGATATACATTAATAAACAACATAAAATAATAATTAGTTGAAACAAAAATTTTCATAATTTAAAAAATTATGAAAATTTAATTGAATTAAAATTTTTCGCAGAACCCAGTTTGAATACCACTGTTATAACCTACAGTTGTTACTTATTCTTTTTTATTACTTAACTCAATCTATCTCTTTCAGCCATCGATTAGAGTACTTTCAAAAGATTGACTTCAAACAACTACAACCACTCAACCCTTCAACTCCACTGTCAGACCTCTGGTCAGTCAAACTGGATCCAGAAAAAGGATGTAACCAATAAAAAACAGTGCTAATAACCTTCAAAACCTAACCTTTACTTGAAAAAAATGTAATTTTTAAATACAAGTTAATTTTTTTTGTATTTGCAAACACCAAATAAACATTCCAACTTATTTCCTCATAAAACAACAATTACTCACACAAGATGGCGCCACTATACTCCAATAGCAAATCACGTGACATGAATACATCCAAACCTGGTAGGAAAAGAGGGGGGAAAGAAAGAATGAAGCGAGTGGTGGAAAAGCAATGAGGAGCCAGTGGTGGAGAGCACTTTCCAACTGGTGGCTCCTCGCCCGAGGGTAGCATGAGTTTGTGAAATCAATTTAACTTCACCTATTCATTGAATCAAATTTGACCCATTATTTATACAAAACACCAAATGGCTGCCTCGAATGATGATCAGAGCAGCATCAATCTAAGCCTTCAATTGCAACGCGGGTCAAGTGATTCGAGAGAGTCTTTCTATATGGATTTTGACAAAGGCATCGAATCCGACATCGACATGAAGCCGTGCACGGGAGCCAAGGACCAAGCCACTGGCACCAGTGCCAATGACTGCACACTCAGTTTGTGTGAGGATGGAACAGATGAGGGTGAGCACTGAGAGAGAGGAATAAGTGAGGAAAAAACTAAGTAAGTCAAGTGCAAATCAGCTGGTGTCTCGTGTTCCTGGAGCTTTTAGATTTTGTTGCGAAAAAAATATTTCTAATCCAAGTCACATCTGTTTCCATTCATCACAAAGAGGTCATTGGCTTAGACAATTACGTTATAGTTGAAACAAGTACAGGTGTGCTTGTTATTATTGTGTTTTATACTATTTTTGTACCTGTTTTTATATTTCCTTAAGAAAATTATCCATTTATTTTTTGAAAAAGATTAGCTTATAATAAATTAAGTTACTCTTACTGTACCCACATTCCTTTACTCACGTAAAAAATTCAGAATTTAAGTGACATCATCTGAATGCCCACCTCCAGTGCTTCACAGACCCCAGTGTAAAACTTTGCTCGAGTGAGTCATGGGCACTGTGATCATTCCAGAATAGTAAATTCAAGCAGTGTTTGCAGTTAAATTTTCAAAGATTTATCTCAAATGGTACTGCAAAGGAAATTTCATTTAAGAGTAAAAATAAATAAGGGAGAGATATAAAATAGAGAAATAGTGCTACCTAGCAACTATCCATTGAAGCTGCAAATATATAAGTAGCTTGAAACTCACACACAGAGAAGTTGTGCACATTTCCTGTGAAGGAAAGGGCACAATGAAAGTCATGAACAGGTCAGTGAAAACCAGTTTTGCTCACTAGAGAAAGCAAGAACACACCTCCTTTAAGAGAGCTAGACATTCATTTACACACATTGATTGAAATGTCTCTTGAA
>JAQFZN010001102.1:0-18757 GCA_034687075.1 Geophilus carpophagus | reverse complement strand
GAAACGATTTTGTCAACTTTATAAACTTTTGAAACAAGCAGAATTTGGTCAAATGCAGTCAGAGAAAATTTAAGTAATTGTTTGAACTTTTTAAGTGGATAAATTTGAAGTATATATATAGGTCTATTCAAACCATATAAGTGTTGATCATCTGAGAATGCTATATTTGTTTTTTTGACTATGATATGTGAATGTATGAAATTATTTTGTGAATTTTTAAACTTTTGAAATTGAGTTGTAATCCTCAAAAAAAATATTTTTGATAATTTCTATTTATTAATTACACAGGGTACTAATTATTAAAACATTACTTTATTTTCAATAGTAATTCAGAAAATTGTACATATGTAAAATACAGCAACAAACAAGTCATAAGGTGCTATTATTATCATGGTTGGTAAGTTGCCATTGCTAACAAGTGATATACAACACTGGTGCCAAGTTGCCATTATTATTTTAGTATTAATACACATGACTACATAAGTGAAGCAGCTAGCCAATCACAGTTTACATAAAATTTAGCCTGTAAATTGAAACATACTCATAATTATAAAAGGCAGGGCCGTGCCTGGCCAGCGTTCATTGCGTGTGCCGCATGCAGGTGGCCAAATAAAAAGACGACTAAATCGCCAGGGAATGAAGATACACATAATTCATGGCTGCCTCCAAGATAATCTTGCACACTGGCATGCAGGTGGCCGTATACTCAGGCATGGCCCTGATAAAAGGACGTATAGCTATGTATTTGAATGCAGTGGTAGTTTTAAGCACAGGCAACACAAGCAGTTGTCTGTGACCTCGCTCTCTGGGGGCCTCACTTTTTTCAAGTTTTTACAAGATACATTTATTTAATTCTACAAAACCTATCATACAAAAAAAGGTATACAGTAGAACTTTGATTAACCGTCACTGTCGGGACCAGGGCTGTGACGGATAACCGAATTAGTCGGATAATAGAAAAACTGATATTATTGGCTGTTGTTCTTCCCACACAGTAAATCTGAGCTGTTCTAGTGGCAGTTTCACCTTTCTTTAAATGTCTGATAATTTTTAGTTTCTGTACTTTTAGGCCTTTTGCATTTTTTTAGGCTTACATATAAGTGCCACTAATGATTAGTCGACCAATCACTACTTCCGCCATCACAAGTATGATGACGGATAATAGAAACTGACGGTTAATCGAGTGACGGTTAATCGAAGTTCTACTGTATATGGTTTATAAACCATAGTATTATTGTTATTAAATAAATGCACTTGTTGGTTACCGCAATTTATAAATAGCAAACTTTAGCAAAAGTTTAGATTCTTCCTTATTTAAAAATTAAACTTGTCTACGGCCTCACATACTGTAAAACTGCCACTGCCTGAATGTAATGACTATTTGAAAGTTTCCAAAGATAAAATAGTATCAATGTCCTGATTGTGTTCAAGCTGATTGGAAAGTTCTCTAGACAGCAGATTTTATATCTGAGCCATCCATTACTGTAGCATTCGATTCCTCAGGCTCTTATTGTTATTGTACAACTGGTGGAGTCTTGAACAACACCATCTATAGATTGCTTGTAATGAGAACTGTCATAAATACACTTTTTCTTCTTTGTTTAGTTCTAGGGTGTAAAAAGGAAGTGGTGGGGATGAAAAAGGATGTTGGCATTCATTGATTATCAACAAAAAGATGACAAGGCAAGATGAAAACTCACGCACATGACCTTAAAGACATGACTTGACACCAAATGAATGACATATGGTCACCTATAATTAATAAATGAAAATAAATTGTTTCACTCATGGATATGTGATAGTCATCACTTGTCAAATTAGATAAATATAACATTTTTCAAAAGCAATTTGTCGATGAAACATATTTATTGATATTTTTAGCAAGATTTACTAGTCTTAATAGTGGAGATGTGAGATTTGTTGCAACTGAATTAATGAACTGAGAAAAGCTTAATCTGACTTAAGGTTGCTCTAAATAGCCCTTAAGGTGGTTTTCATGTGCTTGGATAAGAGACCAAAGTTGGCAATTTTACTATGGGAGAGATGTGTGTTTCTGGCTTATAAATATTGCTTAAACACTCGTTTGTGTTAATGCATTTTTATGTGCTAGAAGTTTAAAGGTTAGGGCTTGAGAATTGCATGTATTTTGGGCCCCAAATATATCGGGCCTCAGCTAGAAAAATAAGATTTTTTTTATCAAAAGTGAAGAATTCACTTAATTATGTTTTGATACTCTGTGATTTTTTTAGGGCCCCAAAATCTATTGGCTTAGGGCCCAGGGCCCAGGGGCCCGGCCTTAAAGAATGAGACGTTATTTTAAAAAATTAGAATTTTTTAAAATTATATTAATTATTTGTTATTTTTGGGCCCCTAATTTTACTAGCCAAGGGCCCCTTTAAGGATGAATAAGATTACTTGATGTGATTACTAATTACATTTGGTTGCTGAATTATGCTCTTTTAATATGTTTAAGCTGCTTTTGTTTGTCTTTTATTGGAATACACATTACATCTGTAGCCACTGTTCGGTCAATATCTGTCCCAATTGGAAGTGTTAGACCTAAGGGACTTAAAATTGATTGAATAATCCAAGTTTACTGACTGGCCAGAAGAAGTTTATCTAGTTCAACCAACAAGGAATTTAATCTTTTTATACACTAAGCAATTGTTAGATATTTCTCAGCAATTGTGCAGTCTGTAAGATATTTTGGCTTTTTTTTTTAAATCAGAGTTTAGAATAAAATTTGTAAGTGCATAGTATCCATGACCAGTATCATCACTTAGATGATACTGATCATGGCCCACAAAGGGGAGCTGACAGTGCTCTAGCCAGGGGCCCAGGATTAGGAAGGGCCAGGTGAAACAGAAAACCAAAATGACCAAACATGATCAAAAAAGATTAAAAGTGACCAAACTGACTAAAAATGACCAAAATGGCCAAAAGTTATCAAAATGACCAAAATTGATTAAAAGTGACCGAAAAGACAAAATGATTAAAAGTGACCAAAATTACTAGAAATGATCAAAATGATCAAAAATGACCAAAATGATCAAAAATGACCAAAAAGACCAAAAATGATTAAAAGTGACTAAAACGACCTAACATGATTAAAAGTAACCAAAACGATCAAAAAGGATTAAAAGTGACCAAAATGATATAAAATGACAAAAGTGATCAAAATGACTAAAAATGACCAAAATGACCAAAAATCATTAAAACTGACCAAAATGATCAAAAATTATTAAAAATGACCAAAAACGATTAAAAATGACCAAAAAAACCAAAAATGATCAAAAATAAACCAAAAATAATTTTGTAAAATACTAACAGGGCCCACCAGTGATCCCGATCTTGGGGCCAGTTAGGATATGAGTACCCGACCCATAATCTGTGCAAGTAAGAATTACAGTAGAATTATCCACACAAAATTAGAACACATTCTCTACATTCGAGTCAGACTATGCTTAAATCACAGGTTACTTCACCTTTAAGCTCACCTTTAACTTTATAATCTAATTTCTCTTTCTGTTGACTTATAGGAAACAAATATCCATCAGAAATTTTAAAACAAAAATCAATTTAACTTCGAAAAATATTTTCACCAACAAAAAAATATACAAATAAAACTATTTATTATTCCTATTTATTCACAAACTCAAACAACAATTCATTTTAATCACCCTCTAAACACCCATAACTTGCATCTCTTCTTTCCATCATTCTACACACAATTCGCCATATTTTTTCACTTTACCCCGGGTGTAAATTTGTCTAGAAGCTGAGTTATCTTTCCTCCTTATCATTGACACATAAAAGTTTGGAAATGCGTTCAACATTTTTTTGATCTGCTATTTTTGACTGCTACCACAAGGGGGAGTCCACGCTCGATTTGACGCCCCTCCATTTTCACTAGTCCCAATGCCCACAGGCGTTTTAAGCAGTCTCTAACTCACACTGTCCCACAACCCTCAACTGATAAGAGTCGTGTCTCGTCTTAGTCTCGTGGGAATTGAACCGTCTCATCTCGGTTGCTATGGTTACTGTTGGTTGTGAAGGTGATGTGATGCACTTAGAAGATGACGGGGATCACTATTCATGTGTGGGAATATAAATCGAATTCTAGTTATCTATTTTTGTTTTTATTTCTAGTTTAAATGTTTAGCAATAGAGGTCCTGTTTTTAAATTTAGTAATGGTGGAATTTTTTATTTTTGAATTTTTTTAATTTAGGACAATGAAAAGATGATAATTGTTTTGAAATGGAAATTTTAATTTTTAGATAAGGAATTGTTTTGAGAAATAGGATTTATTCCATCTTTTGTTTTTGGCATTTCAATTGCTGCATTCAAAGGATTTTTGAATTGATTCAAAGGTTTTTTAAATGGCTGTTTTGTTTGTTATTTTATAAAAGGTAATCAGTTTCTGTAGTTTATTAAGTGATTTATTCATTAGATTGATTTGTGAGGGAATTTACACGGAAATTCAAGTTTTTGTGGATTTTATGTGGTGGATGGCGAAGCGCTGTTAGTGTGTTTAGTAAATTTACCACCATTATGCGCTATTGTTGTTCTTGTTTGACCACTTGGAAGTGATTCTGTTAACACTAAATATCTGTTATCAAAATTCAGTAATAGCAAGTATGAGCAGAAACAAAGTTGTGAAAATTGTGAGTAACTGTTTATTTTTTTTTATAATTTTAGTATAATTTTGTCTGGAAATTGTTCAGAATTTGTAAAGAATTTTCTATAGGATTTTGGATGAAATTGTCTATAGGATTATTGTATAGAATTTGTAGAGTGTAGGATATTGCATAAAATTTTGTGTAGGATTTTTCCTAGTAGAATTTCTTTAGAACTTTGTATAGAACTTTGTGTAGAATTAGAATAAATTTGTATAAATTGAATAGAATTTTCTATAGGCTTTTTGTGTAGGATTTTCTGCAGGATTTTTGTATAGAATTAGCCGTAGGATTTTTCTATACAATTTTTCAAGGATTTTTGTACAGAATTTTCTATAGCATTTTGTACAGAATTTTCTGTTAAAATTCAAATATTTACCACAAGAGGTCAATTACATCCACTTTTATTAAAACTAAACAATTTTTCCAGCCAACAGAAATTTCGTTGCAGTTTGAGCAAGCAAAGTTTTTCAAACTCCCTCATAAAAACCGAATTTAATGTACACAAAAACTGAATCCATGATTGCCAGCTGAAGATAGAGAGATAAGTGTATAAATATGAGCGTTGGCGTGTAAAAGAAAAGAAAGGAAGTGTTTGAGTATGAGAATAGCGACAGATGGAAAATGAAGTTGGGTGTGGACATTGTGGAAGGCGGTTGGCAACCACAAAAGGGGCGGTTTTTGTTTTGTGATGAAAGCGAAACGAATATCAACCGCAATTTAAAGCATCGAGGTCACTTTTGTATGGATTAAAGAATTAACTATCTTTATTTTATTGCAGTCAAATGCCCCAATAGAAAAATGACCAATTAGAAATAATGGCAGCCATTTAATTTTATATTCTATAATGGCTACTTACACAAAGTTAAGTTAGCTTTTGTGGTTCTCATTATTGTTGTTGGATTTAAACCAAAACTTTAATTCTGATTATTTTAATATATATAAAAAAAATAAAAATGAAAAAACAAAATGGCTACTGCATAGTCAGGGCTTATACTATTTGGGGCCCTGACTATACAGCCCCTGGGCATGAAAAATTAAGATTAATTATCAAAAGTAAATAAGTTTTCAATTGTAATTAATACTATTATTTTCTTGGTGCTATGAAATTATTAGCTCAGGGCCCTGGGGCCCCCAAAATAACATTTTATTGCAAAATACAATAAATCTTTATTAAAAATTACATTTTAGTTTGTGATTTTTGGGGCCCTAAATGAATTAGCTTGGGGCCCTGGGGCCCCCAAAACAAAATTTTATTATAAAATACAATAAAACTTTATTAAAAATTACATTTTAGTTTGTGATTTTGGGGCCCTGGGGCCCCAAATAATAAGATTCATTATCATAAAAATTTCTTTTTTAAATTTTATTTCAGTAATTTTTTTTTTTGGCGGGAGGTGCTGCAAATGTATTAGTCCCGGGCCCCTTTATGGGTCAGTACGGCCCTGTGTGTAGTGTAGTATCGCAATCAGTTACTTTCACTGAGGTCGAATGAAATGTTCATTAATAACAGTTTGAGACAGAAATATTGATTTGTTGTTGATTCTTTTAAAGTCTACTGTAAAAGTCTCATGTAATATTCATGACATCATAAATAAGTCTTCTCCAACATATCCACAAGCATATGTAGGGTTCCAACAACCTTTTTTATTGTTGTTGTTGGAGAGAATGTGTCAGCTGGTTGCAGCAGTGGGAAATCTTTAGTAGAAAAAAAACTTTGTCAACTGGTTTTATATTGAAAGGAGATTAGATTCCTATTTTGTTTTGTTTTGGGTCTTTGTTGTTGGAATAAAATGGGAGGATTTCAAAGGGAAATGTTGAAAAAATTGTTTATACATAAGTTATTAATATTTTGCATGAAGGAACTTTTTTAAAGGAATTAAATGTAAGGGGTACAGTGTTTGTAAAGGTTTGTAAAATTTGTAATGATATAAAATAAATTTTTTGCAAAATTAGATTAAATGAATTGGAAGTTTAGTAATATTTTTAGATTTGTAAAGAGTACGAAAAAAAATTGAAAATCATTTTGATGCAGTGAAGTAATTATATAGGTTTATGAAAGTAAAGATTAGGTTGATGGTTATTACGTGAGAAAAAATTGTAAGCGGTACAAAAATTGGTAATTAATCATAATTAATATTATTAGATAATTTCAATTGATGGAAAAATTAAGGAAAATATTTCAATAAATAATTTTTTTATAAGATTTTAATAAAATTTTGTAAGGGGTACAAAATTAGTAATTGAGGATTTTGGTAATTTAAATTAATGCAAAAAGTAAAAAAATTTATAGAATAGAAAATTAATTTAAACACCATTTATCAATTTTTAATACAATTTTGTAAGGGGTACAAAATTAGTAATTGAGCTTTTTGGTAATTTAAGTTAATGCAAAAAGTAAGAAAGTTTACAGAATAGAAAATTAATTTAAACACCATTTATGAATTTTTAATAAAATTTTGTAAGGGGTACAAAAATTGGTATTTATAGATTTTAGATAATTTAAATTACCATACTTAAAAAGATAATAACAACATTTAGAAAAATTATTTTAATTTTTTTAAATTCTGTAAGGAGTACGAAATTATTATTAGCTTACTAAACATGACGCATTGTAATAAAATGCAAGTCTTATAGGAAAAAGTGTTTATGCAGATACGTGCAAAAAGGATTGGACAGACTCGCGACAAAATCCTGAATGATTGTAGTGCAAATGGAATGTCATCTGAAATGGAATTGATAATAAAAGCTTTGAGCCTTCTATAATCCTTTGGGCATGGCATGTCTGGGGCGTCGACATTTTCATGGCACAAGGCTTAACTCTACTATGGCCTAAGGCATTGATCAATAAGAAGACTTGCAAGGGGGATTAAAGAAAAGTCTCTTCATTACGCATGCGTCGCCGCCTTGTGACGCTGTTATGAAGGCACTAATTGATTTTTGTCCACGGTCCACTTTTGTGTGATGTTAGGACTAGAGGCATCGTGTGTCATTAAAATTTTTCAATCAATTGAGAACTTGGTGGAGAGGAATTTGAAAATAATGAGAAGATTATTATGTGCAGGTTTTGCATTAAAAATGCTCGAACTTTGCACTTTACATTCTGCTTAGTTGGGTTTTTTAATATTTTGTGCATTTAATTTCAGCAATTTTTTCAGTTTAGGTGTTTTGATTTTTTTATTTTCATTGACAAAGTGAACTGGGATTTTTTTTTGTACAAGTTCTGACACAATTAGAATGGGAAAATATTGCAGATCTGGTTCTCAATGGAAGTAGGTATTTCTTTGTGCTTTTGTAATGGAGTTTAGGATTTCCAGTTCACTTTTGCATTTGGATTAGAATTTCCAGTTCACTTTTGCAATAAAATTTAAAATTTCCAGTGTACTTTTTTTGGAATTTTTGTAGAAGTTCCAGTTCATTTTTGCAATGGAATTTAAAATTTCCACTTGATTTCTCTAATGAAATGCACTAATTTCAGTTCAATTTGCAAATGGAAAAAAATTCCAGTTTAGTTTGACAATAGGAAGAAAATTCTAGTTTATTTTATCAATGAAACGTGTCTGCCTTTTTTAAAATCCATTTAAAAATTCCATTTAATTCAACTAGTGGCAGGTATTTGAACTGTAATACCGTATTTTCACCTATATAGCCCGCAGTCTTGTATACCCCGCACACCTGTATAACCCGCGGATTTTTGGGATTTGGGAAATTCACATCTGTATAACCCGCTCGCCCATATAACCCGCGGGCTATATATACGTCATATGCATTATGTCATTTTCTAACGTTGTGTACATTATATACATATATAAACTAAAAACATAATTAGAATTATAAAGATATACAAACAAAAACATATCTTATTCTATAAAATGCTAAAAAGGAAGTCTTATACAGTTGATTTTAAACTGACTGTAGTTGAAAAAGCCATTAAAACCAACAATTCTGTAAAATAATAAGTGTATACCCCGCACACTTGTATAACCCGCAAGGGGGGTGCGGGGTATGTAAAATTCTAGATAACCCGCGGGTTATATAGGTGAAAATACGGTAATTCACTCATTTATGCGTAAAGTGAACAAACTCATTACGTTTCTACGTGCATCGATTAGTTAATGACAAGATGATGTGTGCAATACCAGAAATGGATAGGAAAAAATGTAACACTTTTTACAATGTAATAAAAAATATTCATGTTGGAAATTTGAGGTTAAGATTTTGATTTAAATAAAATCAAAATAAAATGATTTAGTTTTGTAAAAGTTTATTTCAATTTTTCCAATTTTTTCAAATGGGTTTTATTAATTTTTCCAATTTTTATAAAATAGAATTTAATAATTTTTTATTTCACTTTTTTTTTAGATTTTTATTAATTTTTTCAATCATTCGATTTCTTTTAGTTTTCCAACTATCAAAACCACCAAAAAAATTATTTCACAACCTTGGTAATAACCAACTAATTTTGCTTTCATATTTAGTCCAGAAGAAATAAAAAAAATCAAACTTCTCTATTTAGTTATCACTAAACCAATCTGCATTCCCGTATGCAAATTACCAATTTACCACCCTTTCCTACATACCTACTAAAACATCAAACAATTATATTAAATACAAAATCTCAAACACAATCAAAATAAAACTTTCAAAACCTCCCTAAACAAAAACAATAACTTTTTTCTTAAATTCATTAACTTTCTGAAATTAATTTTAAAAAAGAGTAAAATATCCTTCACGCAGCAAACTAGACCATACAATTTATTATCAAATGACCTCCCGTCTCTCCCCTCGAGGTTACCAACGCCCAAACAACTCCACCTGGTGGGCAGGGCGAGAAAACATTGCAGGAAAGCATCAATTTCTTACTCAACGTATGACACCAAAGCCAGCTTACCGAAAAAAAAACTTAAAAACATTAATAAAAAGAAAGAAAAAGAAAAAAAGAAAGAGGCAAGAAACCCAATCCACTCTTAGCCCTTTTCTTCCCAACTCTTTCTCCATGGCTGATTTTCTTCAAGCCTGTTTCTACTCTAAATAATTAGATGGCCTCGAGGGCTTTCTCTATCATTCAGTGGAACCAGCGAACAGGCACAGCGTCCACTAAATGAGTGTATTTTAATTGTGGTGATGGTGGTGGCCTCTTTTGACAAAACTTGCCTGCCAGGCAAAACTTTCCACTACATCTGAAAAGCAACTTGTTGCTAGCAAGACAAGTCTCCCAGCTCAAACTAAATATGAGTCAAACTTGAAAATTAGGATTTAACCAGTTTGTACAGTAAATCATGTGACACTTTTCCTGCGTTTACATTCATGGAGTTGTTGCAAATGTTAACGAAAATGTTCTTCTATACTACACTCGTTCTGGATTTGCTGCTTTTAACTCTTATCAAAGAGGTGCAACCACTGCAGCATAGCTCTTCCAGTACCACAAGAATATACAGAGATGCAGCATCAAATAGGTGAGAGAATTCTTTCCTTTTGATTCTTTGTTACGAATTAGCTTTTATTTTCATAAATCAAACCTAAAGTTGAATTATTGCATTTAAGTCTATGATAATTAATTTATCACTCCCTTTATCCCATATTTCCATTTTTTTTTCCGTATACGACTTTTCTCAGTAATTCCTACAGCATTATATGTAAGCTGAGATATATATGCATAGTTGTACGGAAGCATATTTTAATTAAATCACGGTATTGTTTAGTTAAACCCTTTCAACATCAGCTCAACCATGTTACCGCACAAAGCGGTAGATTTCCTTTGGTCTATTTTCCAGATTTTATTTAATCTTTCCTCACGTCGCTTTATGGTTAAGCTCCATATATCCGTACACCATATACACTGGAGGTATTCGAGTGAAAAGATTAAACACCTATCTTAATTTCTTCCTTGATTAAATGGTTCAATGTGATCATTAATTCAAGATTCAGCAAGCAATCTCGTGTTTCAATTTCAATGCAAACCATTCATCTTCATCAAATATCTCTTGTTATGTGTTTATTACCTTGAATTTGTCATGAATGGCTTAACTTGCTTCTTGTT
The DNA here is from genome assembly GCA_034687075.1 of Geophilus carpophagus. Classification (NCBI taxonomy): domain Eukaryota; kingdom Metazoa; phylum Arthropoda; class Chilopoda; order Geophilomorpha; family Geophilidae; genus Geophilus; species Geophilus carpophagus. The sequence continues at coordinate 8,040 of JAQFZN010001102.1, read as the reverse complement.
TTTCTGACATTACAAACTCTACATATTTATCTACAACTTTTTTCTCTAATATTTTTATTTCTCCTTGCATGACTGAATTTTGCCTTTTGTATTGTTTTTCTCACATTTAGAGAAGATTATTGTAAAAATTAATTGAATCAGCAAAATTCAGTAACTTTAAATAAAATTTTAAAAAAATTTTATTTTAAGGAAGAAGCTAAAATAAATTAAAAAAAAGAGGGAAAAATATTTAAATAACCTACTGTAAACAAACTCAGTTTCCATTCCAGGGAGGAATGACTTGTGCGTATGTTATAAGGAAAAGCCCAACCCTTAGGGAGGTAGTAGTGGTGCAAATGAAATTTATGGATGCAAACCCTTTATATAAAAAGAAATCAAGTAACCAAACACGTACAAGTGACATGCAAATGACATGCTCAATAAAATTCACTTTGAATCCGGTCATTATTCCCATAAACATATCCAAACCTTACTAATTTAATCACACCTAGTGAAATTATACCAAAATAAATTTAACTAAACACCTGGCTGTTACACACCTTTTACATGACCTTTCAATTTAAACTTCAACTTAACCTAGAAAACTCATTCAAATTCACTTTGACATTTCTATTTCTTTTTGTCCCATTCAAAATCCTTTGTATACAAAAAACTACACTTCATTCTTTAATCTTTAAATTAAAATGTTTCTGTAGAAAAAAAAAATAAAAAAAATAGGTCAAAATTTATTATTTTTTTCAATGGTAATAAAAAAATCCTAAAAGAGATATAATGATGTGAACAATTGGAAACTTAGTCCGAAATAACAGGTTTAAGCAAATGTTTTTAAGCAAAAATTTGAGAAAATTCTGGTAGATGTAGAGCAAAACCTGACTTTACAAGGCCAGGCACACTGAGAGAGATGTCCTTGAGTCAACTTGTTGTCTTTTGCATTTCTTATCAGTTGAATATAGCAGTACAGGACAACCAACCCACCTGGAAATGTGTTAACTCTAATTATTAATAGGTCTGCTCAGTGGGTTAAACGAGTGAAACGGGTTTAAAACCCAGACATGGACTTTTTTCTATATTACCAATTTTTCCCAATTAATTTACTGGTTTAGTAGGTTTTGAAAATAGCAATTATTGGTTAATAATTAAGTAGAAAACAAGGGCAAAAGTGGTGTGGAATAAAAAATTGTCATAGAAAATTGTTAAACTAGATCTGAGGTTAATTATTGTCAACACATAATATTTTTTAATAAATAAAAAAAAATTCAACCGATAAACTTAATTTAAAATAGAACAAATAAATCTACGAACTAAATCTTAAAATTTATTACCAAATAGAACAGTAATTATTCAGGGTTAGGTTAATATTGATAAAAGGAAACATAGTAATTACTTTGCTAACATATTTAATAATATTTATAAGCCCCAATCAGATTAATAGCCATATTTGGCTCATCTATTATTATATTGAGTTTTATTAATCTTTTTTCAATCAAATTGATTTTCTAATTATATAGTATTATTTCTAAAATGGAACAATGTTCATTTTTTTAAAATATTTATTATATGACAAGATAATAAATTATTTTTTATTATCATTTGTGTGGTGATGGATGAGCTAAATATGCAATTCAATATGGTGTGGTTTTATTACTATTTGCATGCAAACAAACCATTAAAATCAAGGGAAATTTTAATTTTGCAACTATATTTTTATATACTTAATGACCTTCTTTGGTTTGGATTCACATCAATTTCCATCATTTACAAAGTGGATATTGGGAAATGGTCACATCTTTTTTCTCAGGAAAATTAATTAGCCTTCTTTTAAAGCCTTAAAAGTTAAATATTGCTAAACCTTGTGCTTCTTTCAATATTTAGGTTTAAAAATATGGAAAATATCAAGCAAAAAAAGAGAGAAATATCTCATTAAATTCGAAATAATGTCAACAACACCACTTGGTTTGATTCACATTTAAATGTACTGGATTTTGTATTCATGTCTCCTTCTACTCAAGTTGCTAAGACCTATGGCCTAAACACAAAGAGCAAGGCCGACAGGAAGTTAGCAAAAGTAAACAACAGAAGTAGGCTGGGTCGAGTTCTAACAATATTGAACTCAAATAATATTCTTAAAATAAGAATATTATCAATTAGAAATAATTTAATGCTACATATGACTTCCTACAGAGCCGCCTGTTTTTATTCATTTAGAGACATACATTTTAGCAAATTTTGCCTGTGGCAGCCATTCATAGCTCTTCTTAAGGTAAGAATGAGTATTTTACGACTTTTTGGCCCTTTTTAAGTGTCTGGTTATACAACTCTAATCTAAAGCTATGGACCCATTCAAGGAAATTGCTCAAAAAATAAATGAAAAAGAATTATTTGAATACAGTGAGATTTTAGTTATCTAATAGACAATAACAATCAAAATGGCTGATTATAATTAAAAATCTACCCACAGGTGGCAGCTAACAGTGTAAACAATTTTTCTTTTTATGTATTTTTCTCATAGCACTTAAAATATATTATTTTATACCTAATTACTCTACCTGGAAAGCTTCTGCAACAGTAAATACCTCTAAATAGCAAAGTAATTAATTACATATTGTAGGAAGTTGAGTAAACACATGAGAAAAATTAATCATGTGAATCATGTGAAGGATAATCAAACAGCCTACCACAAATAAAAGTGAGCATTTCTCTGGAAACGTCCCCATTTTTCGCATTGTTTTATTCAAAATGCATTTCTCACATTTCACTATCAAATTTTATTACTTTTAATACCGTAATTTTATTAAGTGCTTTCTTGCATCATAAGAATTCTTTTCAAAATAATAATAATAATAATAACAAGCGTGCAAAACTATTGAAATGAGTTAACTTATGCATCTCATTTCATGCAACAGGAAACCAGTAGACTAGAAATCACCGATTTAGATAAAATTGTATTTTTTTTCTTTTTTATATTCAGAGCAAGAATGCTGTAATGTACAAAATGTGCATTTTGAACTCAAATAACTTTTCTTTTCCCAGAAATTACCATTTAAGATTTTATCACGTTAATGCATGTACTAAAGTCTTGCTCTAACCAAATATTAAAAAATCGCAGGTAAATTACTCAATTCCTTCTCGAAAATCCGTTAGATGAATTATTCCTTTAGGCAACGTGCAAAATAACATACCATATTTAAACTATGTAAATAAAATATATTATACTTAATGTAGTTTTGGTAAATTCTTTTAAAAATTTTAAAACAAAAACCATTAAAATTCAAATTAATGAATTTAAATGTTTACACCTTAAAATTCCGTGCATATTTGACACAAAAATTGTGAAATATTAACATTTCTCTAGTTAAGGTTATCGATTGTTTTCCATGATTTATATTTAAACTGTGTATTATCTATGTTATTGTTTAATTTTTATACGTTATTAAAAAGCAATCAATTCTTTTAAAAATATGCAATAAAAACCATTAAAAATTCAAATTATTGTGTTAAAATTGTTTACACCTTAAAATTCCGTGCCAGTTCACATTTGACATCAAAAATTGTAAAATATTAGAATTTTTTCAGTTAAGGTTATCGATTGTTTTTGAAAATTTATTATGTTTTTATTTTTTTTTAAATAAACATTTATTATTATTACAATAACAAATGCAAGATATTTTAATCAAATTATACCCCTTTAAAACCACCTGTTTTATTCACATGAACCAAATGACCCATAACAACCATTTGCCTATCAGACCAGACCACCCTCGAACCAAACCAGACTATATAACAAACAACAATCTTACACATGTTCTTATTCCTTAACTTCTATTTCCCTGATAAAAATTCACGACTTCAAAAAAAAAAATTTAAAAAATTAAATTAAGAAACCGTGAAAAATAGGTTGTAACTATTCAAAGCACATGCACGCAGTTAATCATAAAAACGCAAACATAACACTCCAAAACCAAATTTTTCTCTTAAAATTTATAAATCATTACACAATTAACACAATAAAAACAAACAAAAATTAAATCATCATGCAAACACTCATAACTAGACATAACATTAAAAATCGAGAGTAATTTTCTCACAAAACAAACCGTATCATAGGTGTGGTCAGTCAATGTCTCGTGGCCCAATTATACAGTTAAAAATAAACGTTAAAAAACTCCCTGCATCATATAAAAACCGTCATGTATGATACACCTATCAATCAAATTTACGACCCTGCAACTATTTCGCTATTTTCCCTCATAACCTTATTCTAATCCACTTTCCCCTGACCTCGATCAATGGACAGTTGTATTATATATCAATTCTTATTAACATCAACTTTTAACTGCGAGTAATCTAACATGTGAAAGCTATTTCAAATAGCAATAATTGAGGCCAGGAATAATGGCCACAACTGCCCACAACGTGACTTTGTAAAAAATTCTGTATCAAACAGTACCAACTCTCTACTCCACCCTCGAAGCAACAAGTAATAAAAAAAACAAAAGAACCAAAACCTATTTACAATGCATGACTAAACCTTCATTAATACTTTGCCAACTCATTTTTTTCCCTTAAATGCACGTAAATAAACTTCTAACAAGTATTTGTTTGTCCTTATAATTAATTAACATATTTTTCAACATTGAGGTCCTTGTAAGTGCGTGTATAGAAGGTTCTTCTAAAAGGTTTCAAGCATAGTTTGACACTGAAAACTATTTATTAATAAAGTAGTGATTTTATGAGAAGGTGTTTTATTTAATGAATGATTTAATTGTAAATAAAATTAAACAAGAATATAGTTTGTTTTTGTTTTAAGTTTATTTTTTTGTATTCAAGTCAATGAAGAGGTACATTATGGTACTACATAATGAAAAATGTCAAGGATGTATTCTTTATAACACTTTTAAACTACTTGTAAAAAATAACAATAAGTTCTAGGACACACACTTGCATAACAATAACAGTTCTTTCGTCAATAAACCTGTATCATAGAAGAAAAGATTATAAAAGAAAAATATGTGTGTGTTGTCCCATTAAATATCTTCTTTGTAATAGATAGATTTTATTTTTACCAATGTTTTATTTTATTTAGTAATTCTTAAACTTTTTTATTGTGAGTAATGGCCATAAATACTTTTTTACAATCCCGCAATAAACTTCATTGATATCGACAGTGCCAATGGTAACACTGTCCCATCATGAACACAATAAACCAAGTGGTATGCGCTGATAGGTTTAGTGTTCGTGACCCCATAAATACATTTAATCACTGTTAATTGACCCATGATACATTTAGTCACTGTTAATTATCCCATAATACATTTTATCATTGTTAACTGCCCCGCAATACACCTATACCTCGCTATACGGCCACTCTTTATAAGGCATTTCACTATAACGACTTTTTTAATTATGGCACTTTTTCGATTTACAGCTCACAATTTTCATTATACGGCCAAAAATGCTGTATGCGCGGTGATTCGTTATACGGCTTTTCGCTTTACGACCAACTTTCCCGAAATGTATCTAGGCCGTAAAGTGAGGTATAGATATATACATTTTATCAATCAACTGTCCCACTATACACATTTGTCCCATAACACACATTTCATTAGTCATCTGTCCCATAATACTTATTATCTTTGTCAACCGCTCATAATATTCTGATATCTATTCACAATATCCTGTCATAATTACAAAATCCAATGCTAAGTAACATTTATTTCTAGTCTATTTTCGTTATCCCATTAGGCTTTTTAAACATTTTTTTCAAATATTCACTTAAAATTCCCAAAAAAAATAATAATAAATCTTATTTCTAAGCTCATCCTTCATAATAAATAATAGCAACTTTTATTTTAATTAAGATATCAGTCATTTTTTTTTAAATATAAAAGACTAAAAAAAAAAAACAACTAAACTATTTACGGCCCACTCATAAAACAATTAGTCAACTTTTATCCTTATTTTTTTCCAAAAAATTTTATATTAGTCTAAAACAGCCATTAAATTCTACCTGGTCAACACCATAAATCACACAACTTGAACATTTCCTTCCATCAATCAACTTTAATAACTTGAAATATAAAGTGGGTTTTAAGGCCCAAAGGGTTAGCGACTTGATTCTCCTTTTTTCTAAAAAAAATTAAGTTGCTCTACTATCATTTTTCAAATCATAAAAATAAAAATAAATATAAATAAATTAAAATCCAATCTCATTGAATCATATATATTTTAAAAAGCCAAAAAAAGAGAAGAAACTAATAATAATAATAATTACCGATGTAAATTTAAGTTTATTATCCACATCTTAATGCGGAAATATTTTTTATCTTAATTAATAATTACCTTCAACCAATATCTCAGATAAAATCCTCATTTATCAATATTATATTTGTTTTCATTTCCTTTAACAAAAAAAAAATAAACAAATAAATAAGTAGTTCATACCCTTAAAAAGTATGAAAGCTCAAATTTTACATTAAAATTCATCACTTAAATTTAAACAAATATGAAAAAGCTATAAAATTATTTCATCTCAAAAACATCTTAAGAGTTCATCGACCTTTTTCTTAAAAAATAATTAAAAAAAAATTAGGAGAAAAATGACATAAAAAAATTTATATTTATCACTATATAAATTTATGCACATTTCATGATAATAATATTGATTGCTCATTAAGATTAATTGAGATTAAAAAAAAAAGAAAAACAAAATCAATACTCATCATCATTTAACACCATTTCCAAACCTAATTCGCACAACTTGATTTGATATAAAAGGCCATTCGTCAACCTCAAAAATGAAACCACTTCCGACTTCCGAATTACTGTATGGTAGCTATTTGTAAAGAAAAGACTGGTTTGCTGCCATATTTTGATGTTTCTAGCGTGATTCACATTCAAATCAACAACTTCACGATTCTATACAGCACAGATTTAGTGCGTGCCACAACAACTTACATTTAATTATTTATCTTTTCTTATTATTAATGGCTCATGCTCAACTTAAATGTGATTTTCACATTAAAGTGCCCAAAGCCATATGTAATTTCTATTTTTTTTTTATTTATTTACTTTTTTGTTTGTAGTTTATCATCATCATAGAATATATAATCTTTTTCTCCTTAACAAGCACATTTTTCTAAAACATTACAGCAATTATATAGGTTCATTCACCAAATGAACAACCTTGCCATGTTTTTTCATGCCATGTTTCAAAGAAATGGTTGAATAGATTTTAAGCATTTTATTATACTTTTAAGGTTAGTCAATGTTTTACGTGACTTCACAGTGTGAATTTTATTGGTCATGTTGTGCGAAGTTTACCCTAAATATACTTATTAAGTATTTAACCTTCCTGATGCATAGATAATTACTTTTTGTGTGTTGATATTAATATTTTTTTTAAAACTTCAAAACCCTTGTCCTTTAACATTCCTTTGTCCTACACAAATATGGGAAACTTATAAGTAATGTATAATTCATACTTAGACGACTTTTCTACAAAACTCACCAACATAAATGAACAGGATTTCTAGAACTTAAAACAAAATTTTGAGGTTTGAGAAGTTCTCTATAATATGGCATCACAACTAGGAACTACAAAACACATTCCCTTTCTGTCATGTGACTGGGTTAAAAAAATTTACAGCAACCAACAAATAGGCAATGTGGTTTGTTAAAATTGAGATAAAATTCATGCTTGAAGTATGGCATGAAGACAATATACAGTCAAACTTTTTTAAGTCAAATCACCATAGTTGACCGAAAAAAATTTGAGATATAGAAAATTCAAGTTACAGAAACAACTATGAAATGAGTAAAATAACACTTTCATGTTAATTTATTGACAGTAAATACATATATAACCACATGAAATCAACAAACTTTATACAGATGAACATATAAACATAGATAACATACTCGTACATAATATAAACAAACAAAAAGAAAATTCTGAATAGCAAACAATAAGGGGTTTCAATAAGTATGTGATTATTTGATTATTTTGATTATTTCAATAATCATAATCACCCAATTATTGAG